>SEYY01021667.1:32500-75000 GCA_009176605.1 Armadillidium nasatum
GCTAAAAAAGTTGGAATGGTTATTTCAGCTTTATTTTGTGGAAAATCCTATTGAACGTCTACAACTGATGGGACCTCTTTTACCATCTGCTATCATTTCCCAAATTCAACCTCCTATAACTAAAAATACATACCAGGAGGTGAAAAAAGTTTTAATCGCAACCTATGCACCATCTGCCAGAGAGAGAGTTGAGGACTTATTTCAACAGAAGTTGAAACCAGGCGAGAAACCCTCCGAATACCTTAATCGAATAAGACTTTCACTTGGAGATTCTGCTTTCGAAGTCATGATACGTAATAATGAAATGGTCGCAAAAGAAATGTTCCTTCAAGTCTTACCTGAAGGCATTGCTCCTATGCTAGAAGTATTAATTGGAGATCTATCAATTTATAAAATGGCAAAAGTTGCAGATAAGTACATACTTCGACACGGAAGAAATGCATCAGAACATTACTGGAATGATTCAGTCAATGCCATAGGAACCTTTCCTGAGAGAACTTCAAGTGAACTTACACCACTACCTGTCACTAATTTCTTCAGCTGTGAATTTGCCAGAATATCCAGTCAACTTGCAGAGATATTACAAAAAATAGAAGAACTATCAAGACATGTACAAAGGCTGGATATGAGGATACAGCGAATTGAAGATGGTTGGACAGGAGGCCAGTCTCCCAGAGGTAGGTCACCTTCCAGATTTAGACCTGAAGGTGCGCTCTGTTATTACCATTACAAATTCCGAGAAAAAGCTACTCGATGCCAAGGAGGTAGCTGTCGATGGGCACCATTGCCATCCCAACTTTCCACTACTGGACCATCTCCATTCACACCTTCGGGAAACGAATCTGCATTATCAAGATTGTGAAAAGTCAGTTTCAGCGCAGGAGCTATTAACAAAAATACTGCAATGCCATTTGAAAATGCATATTTTTACAATGGTGCAGCAGTTCCAAAAATAATAAATGTGTTAAATGTTTCTAAACCAGATTTAAAATTAAAGTATTTCCCATATTTTTTATGCTAACTCTAAAAGAGTTATATATATATTATAGATTCAGGGAGCACCTTATCGATAAATAAGGCTTCTGCCGAGGATAAGAAAGAACCTATTGGCTTTCTTACTGCTGCTATTGGAAGCCAAATAACATTTGTAATATTATAACCAATACTGTAAAAAAAAAATTTACGTAGGGAATATAAACATAAATTTTTAATCTGTGATGTACTTTGTAATATTTTAGATATGGATTTTTTCCATAAATATAATTTCTTATTAGATTTTAGTAACCATAGGATTATTGATGGCCTGACTGGTATCTCCTGTGATGTAATTGTAGGAAATGATGTGGAATCAATGCCCATAAAACGAATTAATCATTTTGTAAATGCTGCTTACTCTCCCAAACTACATTCCACACCTATCTTCTTAGTTGTATAAAACAAAATAAATTCTTTGTTTCTTCAAAACCTTGTTTATTATTATATCTTTGATTTGGGGTTTAAATACAATCAATATTTGCATTTTTTATTTTCAAATTGTATTATTTTACACAGGTTTTTATATTTATTAGCATCCACATGTTCATAACAATGATATCAAACTTCTTCTAAAAATGCCTCATGTGTATACAGGCAGAAAATATCCCATAAAAATCGATATATTGTTCCTAAATATCGTTGAGTTCCATTTTCCTACTAAATACAAATAATTAAAAAATTTAAGAGAGATCAGTAGGAAGATCGATACCCTTTTCTTTCTATATAATATATATATATATATATATATATATATATATATATATATATATATATATATATATATATATATATATATATATATATATATATATATATATATATATATATATATATATATATATATATATATATATATATATATATATATATATATATATATATATATATATATATATATATATATATATATATATATATATATATATAATGTGTGTGTAAGACTGTTAAGTATTGATTATTGAAGTTAGTAATTGAAACCTGGGAAATCCCGGGATAAATCCCGCAGTGAAAATCAACAGAGATCCCAGGATCCCGGGTAACAATCCCTAACTTGAAACCCATCAAAATCGTTTCGTAAAACCTTTGCAGTCGTGATGCAGCACTTCGTACTGCCTGCAGAAGGGAGCTTTTCTTCCATCATATAAGAACTTCTTTTTCAGGAAAAGTTCAGAAGACACTAATTTTAAGGATAAATGATAGAAGGCAAAAAGTTTTGGCTGTATTATTGAAGTATATAAAAACTGAAAAAAACGTATTAGAAAAATAGTAGAAACAGTTGCAACCATTTTCATTTTATTGGTTACAACAAAACAAATAATAATACATCTTGGGTTTTCCTCTTCTGAATCATCGCTTTATATATATATATATATATATATATATATATATATATATATATATATATATATATATATATATATATATATATATATATATATATATATATATATATATATATATATATATAGTAAATAAAATGCTGTGAAATTTTCAATTTTAATTGCACCCAATAAATCCATGAAATCCCAGGATCCCATAAAAAGAACATAATTTTTTTTTAATCCCAGAATCCTTGGGTTGCCGAAATCCGGGAAAAAGACATTCCCTAACTGTATGTAGAAATCTAAGAAATGTATATTCACATAGCATTCACAAACAATCAAAAGCAACATCTAAACCTTACCACTTTTAAGTATTTGCAATGAAAAATTTTTTATGTACAACTTGCAATTTTTTAAATTCAATATATTTTAAGTATAAATTATAAATCAAGCCAAATATATTTAAGTAATAAGTATTTTAAGTTAGCAATGTATCATTTAATTGAGGAACAATTTAAGAAAAATATTTGTTTTAATTCTAAATTTAAAATATTTGGTTAAAGGTAAAAAAAAAGAAACGTTACCATGTTGGTTGATTTTTGTTTTTATGCGCATTTTTTCCTATTATAATAATAATGGTAATAAACCACAAAAACTTTTAATATTTTGGAAGTAATTTTGCAATATAATTTGGCATGAATTTTAATGAATGTCAAAGGGAATATTAAGCCTGCTTATATGAATGCTAAGCTTAAGGTTCATGATAAGTGTTTACATTCCATATTTATCAACATATTTTATTATTAACAATTTTAAATTGAATTTTTTGTTATCCTTCTCCTCCATCTTCCAGTAATAGCATCATTAGTTGCTATTGTTCTTTTTTGTTGTTTGTATTTGTAATTGGAATGATTTCGTTAACAGGATTATATCATGTTTTAAGATTAAAATTCACATTTGGTTATTTTTTTATTTTTCTTTTGAATCATATTCAGTCAAGAATTATTTTGGAGTTGGGATTGGAGTAATGTCTTAAAATTGCATGACCCTAAGTAAGTTCTTGCTCACTCGCATGGTATTTTTAATAGTTGGAATCTAAATCTGGGGGCAGGAGTCAAGTGATCTTATATCTGATACCACAGCCTTGGTTCTAACCCCAATGAAATCCAAGGAAAACATTCTATAGGATCACATTTTTACCTTTCAATAAATTATTTATAAACGTTATTTTTCTTTATTACAAGAAATTTAACTGTGATCAAATTCCAGAATTTTTTTTTTAAGAAACTGATGACACTATAGGTAAAAATATCAAGCATTTTTTTATTTATTTATTTATTTTAAGATCAAAGCAAGAGGAATTGGATAAAAAAGCTGCTTTAGAAGTTTACTGGAAAGAATGGCTCGAGAAATGTTCCTATGAAATTCCAGATGAGTAAGTATTATTAGTAGTAGTAGTAGTAGTAAGTGAGAAAAAGTTGTATTTATGATGTATTAAATGAATTGACAAAAAATAATTCTTATGATAATGTGTAAATATTAAACTTAAGTATGGAAAAATGGAGGCTTATACAATTCAAAATAAGTATTTAGCTTCCTTTACAGAAATCAAGAGAAATATGGATTTAGGGTAAGTGTCCAATGATATAAAAGAGCCAATACTACTATAAAATCTTTCGTACTTATAATCATGAGGTAAAGTAATCTGAATCGGAAGCTGTTTTAGTGATGTTGAAAGTGTACCAACTCTTACTTCCACATCAATATAAAATTTAATAATTATTTCAAACAGACTAATTTCAAAAACTTTATTTCCTAATGAAAATTTTTTTTTAGTCCATTCTAAATTTTCTAAATCAAAATGAAAAAAAAGAGAGCTCCAATTAATTTTAGTGTTTTTTAATATTTTGCAAGAAGTTATGATACAACTATTATTATTGTTAATTGAAAGCTATCATTTTGAAAAAACTGAGAAGCAGGATTAGAAGTAAACATTAAATTAGAAAAATATTTGTGACACCTTCTACCCTAAAATATAAATTATTATTGAGATAGATAAAGAGTTACAGTAATTATCTTACAAAAAAATCACAGTCAGCAAAAGATAAATCTAGTGAAATAACGAAAGAAAGGTCTATTTTATACTAAGTTACCATAACAATATTTATATTTGCAGCTTTTCCCGTTGTAAAACGTTAATAACAGTTACTTATCACCAGAATTGTATGTGTATATAACTATACTGTATACTCACTCTACATGTAAGTCATGAAGGAAGTGTAAGGGTTAGTCCGTGAATCAATAGAAGCATAACCTTATGTATATTTATATATATATATTTTTTTTTATTCAAGGAATAACAAACCTTAATTTTGCCGTAAAAAGAATTTGAATTTTAAAGTTATATAATAATGATGGAATTAATTGATTGCTAAGGAAGTTATTTGATTTGTTTTTTTTTTTCTTTTAAATTACAGGTGGGAAGAAGAGGGGGGGGGTGAGATTTGGATTTCCTTTATTTCACGGAAGACCTACTCCATTATGTAATGGTGAATGCATGTATAAAAATGTATAAGTGTATTTATTTATGTTCTGTGAAGTATTAGAATCACTGATTAATTTATACCTTTCTTTCCTCTCCCTTTAAATCTGAATAATAATTACATTTAAGCTTTTGGCCAATATTGGGCCTACTTAAACGATTAAATGTGTCTTGTCATCATCTTTTCCTTGATTAAATTTATTTACTTTTATATGATAATTTGTTAAAATTTATATTTATTGTTTCACACTTTTATTGGCTCGTATCCCACACTTAAAAAAAAATGTATGGGACCCCTTTCTGGGACCTTGTTTCTCAATTCCTATCCTGTTTGGATTTCCAATAGAGTCAAATGAATAAAATTTTACTAGCTTGAAACCACAAATAAATATATTATTATTATTATATTTAAAAAAAAAAAATTAGAACATAATTGTTGTTTTTAATCTTTCCTTTTTATTCCAGAAAACAAAAGTAATTTCCAATTATTATTATTATTATTATACTAATTATTATTATTAATTTTTATTTGTAGCGAGTTACGTGCAAATGTGCAAGATCTAGTCAGAAATTCATTGACACCTTTTGATGGTAATGCTAAGCATCCAAGTATGCCTGAACAGCAAGATTTACAAAGAAAGTTGCAAGAAAAGCAAGAGCAGCAGCAGCAACAACAACAACAACAACAACAAGAAAGATATCGGAGGCATATACGGCATCATAATCAAGAACAAAGACAATCACAACAAGAAGAAGGTTTTAATTGGACTGAACTCTTTGAAATGCTGAGTCAATTTTTACTTCAGTTGAATGAGCAGTTTAATAATCCATCACATAGCAACCAGCATCGCCAAGAGGCGGGAGAAGGGAGTCGCCAACGGCGTCAGGAGACAGGGGAAGGTCGCCAACACCATCGTCAAGAGGCGGAAGGACGTCATCAAAATCCACAAGTTGAGGGATTGCGGCAACTGTTCGAAGAAGTGGAAGTAGAGGAGGAGGAGGAGGAGGATTATGAAGAGGAAGATGATGATGATGAAAATCATTATCTTTATCCTGAAGATGACAATGAATGGGAGGATTATGATGATGATGACCAAGATGATTATTATGACTATGATGATGACGATGATGATGAAGTAGAAGTAGTAGAAATAGAAGCAGCTGCACAAGCCCCACAACATCAACAGACTCAGCATCATCATCATCAAAGTCAGTCAAATCAATCGGCATCTAAAAGAACAATTAATGTAGGCAGGTACGATATATATATATATATATATATATATATATATATATATATATATATATATATATATATATATAATATATATATATATATATATATATATATATATATATATAATATAATATATTTAATATATTAGCTATCTGATTTCGGTTTATATATAAAACCATCATATGAGAAAAAGCTATATATATTAAAAATATACACATAAATATACCATAAATGTTTATATATTAAAACAAAACACAGATTTGAAACTAACAAGCAAAGAAACACATAAAAGTATATAAAGAACTGAAATGAATAGTATTTTATATTGAGATTAAATTTTAACAAGTGGATGGTTTGTAAGTACAGACAATACTGGATATATATATATATATATATATATATATATATATATATATATATATATATATATATATATATATATATATATATATATATATATATATATATCCCATTAGACCCATTTTAGCGTCATACCATATGCATAATTATCAGTTAGCTAAGTTTCTTGCTCATATCATTAAATCATCTTTCAAACCTTCTTTCTCAATTTTTAATCCTCACAATTTTGTATCTCAGTTACAGTTAATTTCCCCTCTCAATTCCATCATGTGTTCATTAGATATCCAATCTCTTTTTACCAACATTCCCCTCCAACAAACTTTAGAATTTCTTACTTAGCACATTTTTCAACACAATACTCATTTTCATAACTTTGACAAGCACCTTTACTCTTCTACTCACTTTGGGCACTTTTGATACTTACTTTATATTCAGTAGCACTATTTTCCAACAGAAAGCTGGTGTTGTCATGGGGTCTCCTTTAGGTCCCATTTTAGCACATTTTTTTTTTCATTTCACATCTTGAGTCCTTTTATCTTTCGTCTTCTTCTTCTGTACCTCCTCCCACCTTCTCTTTTTGCCTGTTCCCTACCACAGATCACGCTCATAACTTTCTCTCTCACATTAACAATCTTCATCCCAACATTCACTATACTATCGAACATGAACAGCACAACATGCTTCCATTTCTTGATGTTCTGGTCTCAAAAACTCCTCTCTCTCTCTTTCGTTACTTCTGTTTTTCACAAACTCGCTTTTACTCCCTTTATTACTAACTTTTATAGCTCTTCTCCTCTCAAATACAAAACTAACACTATTTCAACATTTTTATACCGAGGCCTATAACATCTCATCCTCATATCTCAGGTTTACACACAGAATTTAATTTTCTTTAGAACTTGTTTAAGTTTCACAACTATCCTTTAAACATGATTTCTCAACACATCTTCAAGTTCCTTTCCTTAAATATCATTCTTAAATATCATTCTCCCTCTTCTGTATCCTTAGCTCCAAAAAGAAGGATGTATTTTAGTTTTTCATACCATTAATCATTCCTCTATTTCCATGACATCCAAATTGTGTAAATCAATTTGTTAAAATTTAATCTCGTTATAAACTAATATTCATTTCAGTTCTTCATTACTTCAGTGTTTGCTTGTTCAGTTTCAAATCTGTGTTTTTGTTTTAACTTTTATAATTTTAAACATTTTATGGTATATTTGATGTGTTTATTTTTATTTTTATTTTCCGTTATTTTTTATCAATTCATTTGTGTTATTTCCTTTTTCTTTTAAGCTTTTTTTCTCATGATGATGGTTTTAGTATTAATTAAATAGAAAAGTCAGATAGCTTAATTAATTTAAATAAATCTTATTTATATGTTACATTCATTTTTTGTCTTTCTCTATATATATATATATATATATATATATATATATATATATATATATATATATATATATATATATATATATATATATATATATATATATATATATATATATATATATATATATATATATATATATATATATATATATATATATATATATATATATATATATATATATATATATATATATATATATATATATATATATATATACTATATACTCTGGTTAACACATCCCAGAGCCCTACCAAATGCAAGCGAGGTTAGGGACAATTCGAAAGAAATGCCATATTAAAGGTTGACATGTTCCAATACACGAAGTTTGAAAGGGTGTATGTAAGTCGAAGGAAATTGAAAGACAGACCTCACAAGTGGAGTCTATGAAAGATTGAGCTTAGAGGTTAAATCTTGGAGCCAGATTTAAACAGAATAGAAAGATGCTTCATATGAGTTCGTCTAAATGGAGGAGGTATGCAACTGGTGAGTTCAAAAGAGAAGTGTCTTGTAATAAATATAATATTAAGAGAAAGATTCATCAGTTTGACTGACAGAAACCCATAAGAGAGTTGATAGAATCGAAAGACTCTCATTCCATCTTTTTAAGAAGAGTTGTATTCATGGAACGACCCCGAGGACAAGCAACTGATGTGGTGGGAAAAATAATTTTAAGGTATCTTGGAACAACCACTTTTGAAACTTTAGAAGTAAAAATCATGTCATCCTTCAAAAAAAAAACAAGAATATTAAGCACAGATGAAGGTATGAGTTATTTTTTTCATAAATTTTGTAGTTGTATAGAAGATTGTCGAATAGAGAGATGGAGATTAATATTATTTGAGACATTTCAGACAACCATTATTCTCTGTCTTAATTATAAATTTGAGAAAAATCAGAGGTTAGTTGCTCCAAAGTCGCACTCCTGCCGTCAATTGTTCTTAATTGGAACGCCTTTCGAAATGAAAATAGTAACGAAGGCGTATCCGTCTGCATCTTAGTGGATAGGTAATTAAATGTAGAGAGAAGGTCATTAATGAAAAGTAGAAAAGGGTGGGTTAGGACAGAACCCTGAGGAACACTATTATTAATAAGATTTAAAGGATTGATACCGAAAGAGAAATTTGGAAATCAAAGTTCCATGCTAGACTATCAAAGATTTTTGTTATGCCCAGGACCAGAGAGGGGTATGGTGAACATCACCAGTACATCACTTCTAATGGAATTCATACTGGCGATGGGAGATAAGATTAGATTAAGATGTTCCCAAATCTTCCCGTAAAGGATAGATTCGAAAACCTTTTAAAATTGTGAGGTTAAAGGAAACGGATGACAGTTAAAAGGGTTCCCTCTTCTGCACAGTTGAAAGAGAACACCCTTCCAGGAAGAAGTAAAGGTTTAAGTTAATAGGCATATACGAAGTAGTTTTTCCAAGGGAAGGTGCAAACTCATAAACATAAGTTTTAAGAACCACAGGTAGGGTACAGTCAACTGTAGGCTTCTGTAGTGTTAATCTCAAAGAGAGTAGAAATGATATCATTACGAGAAATTACAATATTATTAGAGGTAGGTGAAAGTGGACGAATAGTTCCAGAATCTAAAGTGGAATTAGAGGTAAAGGTATGAGTGAAGAGTTCAGCTTTAGAAAACGCAAGACAGCTGTGGTAGCTGTCGAAAGAAACTAGAAGTAGTAAAGTTGAAATGTTCATTTTTGAAAAGTTTCAGAGAGAAGATTAGGAAGAGGAACCAGAATGATCATTGCACTTTCCTAGGAAGAGTTCGAAGGATTACGTAGGATAGACTTTGCAAAGTTAGACCAAAGGTATTATGAGCATTAGTGAAAAAGGATAAGAGTAATGAACGTCTCCATGCCTGAGACAAGTACCTGTTATGTTCTTTGCATACTCAAAAGGATTCCTCCCACCGAAGCAATTATCATAACGAGGGAAATGAAAGAAGTATGACTGGAGGTTCGACCAGAGGGAAATGAAAGAAGTATGACTGGAGGTTCGACCAGAGGGAAATGAAAGAAGTATGACTGGAGGTTCGACCAGTTTGCGGTATCGAAGAAATGTAAAGAAATTAATGAGAATTTTAATCATTATTCTTTTTCTTTGCAGGAAAATCTTCGTTACTGGAACCACTGTAAATAAATTTGCAGATCTTGGTAAGTATTTTTTTTTTTCTTAGATTTCTTTGGAGATTACTAATACCATTAATAAGTACCGTTAACTATATAATTTTACATTTGCAATCTAAAACTCAGTATTTGTTAATGTGAATATTTTGTTAAAGAATCGAATTCAAAAAAAAAAAAAAAAAAAACTATGTCTATTATTGTCTGATAATTTTAAGGACTTAGCCAATATTTTGTTTTTATGAATAGATTAAACGTTATTATGAAATTGTACTTAAATATTAAACCATTGTGTAATCCTGCAGGTTTTATTAGAAATGGTTTCGAAGATATTTGTGATGTTACTGTTGAAGGGGATTGTAGTTTACTCTGGTAACTGATATATGCCCTTGTTCATACGCCATACTGGAACTCGGGAATAATATTTGCTTTGTGAGTATTTATTATTGTCTTGCCATTTTATTCACTGTTTTGAATAACCTTACTCATCAACCATTATAATTAATTAGTGATTTACAGTTTCCACTATTTTGAGCAGTCACTAGATTTTAGGGGCTAGATTTTATGTCGTCTCAGAGTTTGAATCCAAATCCAAGTTAATTACAAATACTTTTGTAATAAAAGTATTATAAATTAATGTATCAAATTTTTTATATAATAATCTCATCTTAAAGTACTGTATTTATGCCCAAACTATAATACAATAAACAATTCTCTTTTACGTTAATATAAAAACTTCACAAGGTTCCTATTTTTACAATTTCTCTAATCAATTTCAATAGCAATAGAAAAAGGTTTGTAAATTTTTATTATTTTTTTTACATTAATTTCTGAGTTGTCTATTTCAGTACTTGTGGAAATACATTATACATTCAATGATGAAGTAGATACCACAGCAAAATCTCTTCTGTTATGTATACCTATCATTTTATTTAAACACTAAATTTAATTTAATAATAATAAGAAATATATAAGTGGTACAGTGGTAAGGTGGTAACCTATAATAAAAGTGATTCAGTGTGTTGGGATAGGCCTAGCAAGCCACCAACTGATTGTCTTGCTCAAGAAACTCATGTCTTGTTCGAGACAGCTGACAGGTGCTAGCACCTACAGGAGTATGGTGAGAAAGAAAGAAATAATAAGAAATACAATTGCAAGACAATTCGAATTAGGTTATAGGTTTATTGTCAGTTTGGTCTAGCAATGTATAAGCTTGTTAGACGAGAACAAATTGAATTGGCTACACAAAGATTTAATTCTTATTTTCAGTGATTCTCCTTTTCTAGGGAACTAATCAAATGCTATTATTATTCAATATAACATTTTTATTATTGCCTTATTTTATGTTTTTAAGAGAAATATAAAAACATTTGTTTTAAATAAGTCGTTAGAACAATTTAGTGTCTTGCTTGAACCTTTTCTGTATGTGTAGTAGAATAGGATTGCTGTATATCATCCATCGGTTCTATGAATGTTAAATTTATACAGATATTCAATCACATATTTAAAACTTTCTTTTCACATGTTAATATTATTTGAAAGGAAAGGGAATGTGAGACAGAAGACTGGACTCTTCTAAATTTGACCGAGTCCATCTGTCCCGAATTTGTACATCACGAAATGATAATCTTGCTGTTTTATTATTACCTATACCTTTTTTTTTATTACTTAGCGTATTTGAAACCCTAGTTTTTACCTCGTATTAATCTCATTATTATTATAAAATAATAATTTGTTACCTAGCAAGGTTCATCCTTGAGCTATTTTAATTCTATATTTTTTTTCATGGTGTTAAATATTATTACAGAATATAACAATGTTTGGTCATTAGGTACTAGTGGTACTTAATGTTAGAAACTTATTGTTGTTGACTAGTGGTAGTACGTATGTTAGAAACTTATTATTGTAGTTGACATTAGTCATGTTATCAATTTTTCATTTACAGGTCGATGGTGAGTACAGATTTGGTGGTCAGACGTTTAAGGCAAAATTATGTTCAGGTTCTCCTGGAAAAGTATTTGTTGCTCGTTTGCCGATGGGGATCGAAAACGAAGAAGTTCTCGCCCATTTCGGGAAATTTGGAAACATTTGTCACTACCATAGGCCAGTGCACCATATCACGCAAGATCCAGTTACCTATTGCTTCATAACGTTTTCTGAAGAAGAAACGGCGGTGGAGGTGTTGAAGTATGAAAGTCATTATATTAAATGGTGAGAAGTTCGTCGTTAGACCGCACATTGAGCGTTCATGAAAGAGGGTGGGAACAATTAGTCAGTTTTTTTACTTAATTTTCCTTTAAATAAGAATTTTTTTAATTAGGGAATATAAATTTTTTCCCTTTTCCTCAACAATTCCCTCCTTGCCATACTTCTCACCCCCACCACCCCCTCCCACTATAGCTATGACTATTTTGATATATTTTATTACAATTTTTTGCTTCATTGCATTTTGAATTTATATTATAAACTGCCATTACATAGCCATTTTAAAGTGTTGAATTACTGTGATATAATTGAATACATGTAAATATAATTGAAACTTTATTTTCGTCGTAATTTGAGTGAATAATTTTATTGTTCACATATTTAAATGGTGTAATAAATAAGTCTTCTAATCCACTTATCAGAAATAACCTATATATACAAAGCACATTTTTTGGATGTTTTTGATGTGTAGTTTGAAGACTTGTATATTATACATTTCATTTGTTTTTTTTTTTTTTTTTTTTTTTTTTTTTTTTTTGTTCATCTTGGAAGTACAACAAAGCACTGAAAGTGTCTTAATAAAAAGCGACGATCTCAGGTTTTGTTACAGTATTGTTACGCATAAATTTTTTTTTTTTAATATAAATTAATTGTCGGACTTTAATTGATTTATTAAATTTCATCTGTGTTAGATTTTATACAATTTTTCTACAAATTGATTTGTGTAAAATAAAATATGAAAAGATGTTAAAACGATTTTATTAACCATTGTTGAAGGAATATTTTTAAATAAAGAAAAAAATTCTGGGAGGAACTCGTTTGCTTGCTAAAATGGAGAGAAAATTATTGGTATAATTTTACTGTTTGCGTTGCAATTTTTTTGAGAGAATGAAAAGTATTGTTGAGAAATCAAAATGAAGAGTCTCCTTAAATATATCGAAGTATAAAATCTTTCTTTTATGCTACAAATAAAAAGAAATGAACCTTAGTGTAGAGTGAGTGGATAGACCACCTAATTTTCACACTTCTACAATACATGCATGTAAATTTTAATAATACACATAGCATTAATACAAAAATGTTTAAAATCAAACCTCTTAACCTTTTACTTTACACACTTAGTTTGTAGTCCCAAGTTTCTTGCACATAATTTGGGTAACTGTTACTCCTCCTAATAAACAATTGCACAATCACCGTTAAAAAACTGTTATGTGATCATGGATGTAAATAACACGACAGAAATATAAAAATTTTAAAACAAAAAAAAAATTTTTTTTTTTTTTTTTTTTTTTTTTTTTTTTTTTTTTTTTTTTTTTTTTTTTTTTTTTTTTTTTTTTATTTTTTTATATTATATATATATATATATATATATATATATATATATATATATATATATATATATATATATATATATATATATATATATATATATATATATATATATATATATATATATATATATATATATAGAATAGAAATAAGTCCGAAAAAGAACGCATAGAGAATAAAAGTAAAACAGAGAGAAATAGTAGAAAGCAGAATGATGAAAGATGTAAAGGAGAAAACCTGGAAGAATTAATGCATTGTGATGAAAGCAATCTGGTAGTGGAAGAGGACCAGATCGAAAATAAAGAGGAGATGGAGGAAAAAACGATAGAAGACAGAATATTTGAAGAACCAACAGATGTACTGAAGGACTTCTCAAACAATGATGGGTTAGTAAATGAAAACGAGGATGTAATAGAGGATCTGTCAAATCTAAGTATCAGTAACCATGAAGAAGAAGGAGGTGAAAACGAAGAAAGAAATGATGAAATTGCTTATACAAGAGAACAAATTGATGAAATGCTGGAAAGAATTGCCCACTATAGAGAGCAAGATCTGATGATAGGATTGAACAAGAGACAAAAAATAAAAAAGATAAATAATTGGTGGAAGCTGAACAAAGAAATAGGGCTGGCTAATAGGGCATTAGCCAGAATATTGCCTCTTGATTGTGACATCACAGAGTTAAATAGATTGTATTATGCAACAGGGAGAGCAATAGCAGATAGGATGGACACTGGTATAATTAAAGAGACAAAAGGAAAGGGAAAGACAAGGAAACCACCTTGGAAGTTCAGACTAGAAAAAGAAATATTAAAATTAAGAGGAGAAATATCAATATTAACAGCCTACCAAAAAAAACGAATTAAGATCGGAAATTACCAAAAGACAAGCACAGAATATGGTTAGAAGAGAAAGGGTAAATCAAGGTAACAAAATAATAATACATGCCATTGCGAGAAGAAAGCTAAATCTGGCAGCAAAAAGTAAAAGACTCAGAAGATATGAAAAGAATGAAAAAGAGAAAAGTCAAAATAGAATATTTAAACAAGATCCGGGAAGGTTGTATAGAGAATTTAGAGGGGATAACATTACAGTCAAAGAACCACCAAAAAAGGAAGAAGTGGAGCGATTCTGGAAAAATATTTATGAAAATAATATACCACATAATAACCAAGCGCGTTGGAAAAACGAAATTGTTAACAGCCAAATAATACACAACATAAATAGAATGAATATTACAGAAATAGATCAGAGGGAAGTGAGACAGGTAATAAGAAATTTTGGCAACTGGAAAACTCCAGGACCAGACAAAGTCCATAACATATGGATTAAGAAAATTACGATTCTTATACAACCGCTTACGAGATGCCTAAATAGATTGTTGGAAGGGGAAGAAGCCTTGCCAGAATGGCTAACAACTGGAGATACCATCCTGATCCCAAAATCAAATGAAACAAAAAATGCATCAAAATATAGACCAATAACATGCTTACCTACAATTTACAAAACATTGACTGCAATACTTTCAAATAGACTATATGAACATGTTGACACCAACAATATAATAAATGAAGAACAAAAAGGTTGCATAAGAAACACGTGTGGAACAAAAGATCAGTTATTAATTAATAAAATGGTACTTGAAAATAGTAGACAAAAACAAAAACACCTCAGTATGGCGTGGATTGACTATCAAAAAGCTTATGATAGCGTTCCTCACAGTTGGATAAAGGAAGTCTTGAATATATATAAGGTAAATCCTACTATTGTGGACTTCATAAGTAAAGGAATGGAGCAATGGAAAGTTAACTTAAGACTAAGGGATGCATGGAAATAAAAAACATCAAAATAAAAAGAGGCATCTTTCAAGGGGACTCTCTGTCACCATTATTGTTTATACTTGCTATTAACCCCTTAAGTAACCTTATTAAAAATTTAGAAAATGGATACAGAATTAATGCTAGAAATGAAAAGAAAGCAAAAATAATATCCCACCTCTTTTATATGGACGACCTAAAATTGTATGCACCTAACAGGGAGGAAACCACCAGACAAATTGCAATAGTCAAACAGTTCTCAGATGATATAAATATGCAGTTTGGGTTGGATAAATGTGCCTTTATCACACTTAGGAAGGGTAGGAGAGTCGAATCCGAAAACATCATAATGGACCAAACAACTATAAGTCAGTTAAATCAGGAAAGCACGTACAAATACCTTGGGATTGAAGAATCAGAAAAAGTAGAGCATAAAAAAATGAAAGAAAGATTAAAAAAAGAATACCTAAAAAGAATAAAATTAATATTGAAATCAGAATTGAAGGCAAAAACAATAAGCAACATTTGCGGTACCTGTCATCTTATATAGTTGTGGGATTATTGATTGGTATCAAGAAGACCTGAACCAACTGGATGTTTCAACTAGAAAAATGTTAAATGCACACAAAATGATTTACAAAGGACAAATATTGTCAAGAATATACACAGAACGAGTAGAGGGTGGAATGGGAATGATAGAATTAGACCAAGTATATAAGAAGGAAATTATAGGAATAGGAGAATATCTGGAAGGTGCAACAGGAAAGTTTATACAGTGGGTATGTTTGCACGAAATAAATAAACCAGACACTACATCAATTATAAAAAAGAAGAGAGATTACTTGCATTCTCACAACATAACAACCAATCAGGTCCAAGGATGGGAGGAAAAAATACTAAAGTTCAGAATGAAATATCTAAAAGAAAGATATGGGCAAGAAAGAAAACAAAAACACTTGAATCAGTGGAAGAATCAAGCAATGGCAAAGAAATATAGAGAACTGTTGGAAGAAATATATATAGATAAAGAAAAATCAGTTGAAATATTTAGTAAAGGCGAACTGAATGCAGAGGATGAAAGGATGATAATGGCTGCCCAAGACCTAACACTAAGAACAAAGTGGTTCAGAAAACATATAGAGGGAGAAAACATCAGTGACAAATGTCGAGTTTGTGACCAAGACACAGAATCTGTCCCTCACATCCTAGCTGGATGTCAGACCTTATTAAACCGACATCTGTATACAGAAAGGCATAACACCATTTGCAAGCTCATCCACTTTAAATTGTGCCAAAAATATAATATTAGAACGGAATCAACCAACTACTGGAAACATAATCCCCCAGAAATAGAAGAAAATGAAGAGGTCCTGTTATTGTATGACTGTACAATACCAACAGATGTACATGTCACCCACAATAGACCAGATATAATTGTCAAAGACAAGAGGGAACAAAGATGTTATATTATAGAGGTGGGAGTCCCTAATGACAACAACTTGGTAGCATATGAGAGGGAAAAAGAAATTAAATATCAACGGCTAAAAAATGAAATAAGAAGAATGTGGGACATGAATGACATCATAGTGATCCCAATAGTAGTTGGAACATTGGGTGTAATAAAGAGAAGTCTGATGGAGCATCTCAAAAAACTACCTGTGGTTATTAACACCTTGGAGTTGAGCAAAATGGTAGTAAAGAAAAGTATTAGTATTTTGAGGCTTGTGTTGAGCTTTGGGTGATTAAAAAAAATGGAAGTGTCCTCATGATCAAGGTTTGATCAAGGGCATTAACTTTACCAACCCCTTACTAATGGGAGAAATTTATAAAAAAAAAAAAAAAAAAAAAAAAAATTAAAGGCCGACATGACCTGATCCACGTCGTTTGAAGGTAAGTCATAGGAAGTTGGAGAAAATAGATGAAAGGGGAGTGTTCCAGACTTTACCAGTAGAGTACATGTAAGATTAAGCATAGCGGTTAAGTCTGGGGTCAGAGAGTTGGATAGAGAAAAGATGAGGCTGTGTAGAAAGACAAGTTGCACAAGCCCTTCTCAAAGGAAGAGGTATGCGACGTTAAAGTTCAGAAGAGCAGTGTCCGTTGTAATAGCGATAGTATAGAGGAGTGACGCGGGTAGAAAGAGATTGAAGATAATTTACAAGACGAAAGGCCCTAGACTCGACCTTTTCAAAAGCTGAATGTGTAGAACCACCTCAGATGTTCGAGGCGTACTCCATACAGGAGCGAACAAAACCCTATAAAAAGGACGCAACTGGGGTAGCGTAAAACAATCACGAAGGCGCTTCAAGAACGCCCAACCTCTAAGAAACTTGTTTATAAAGAAGTAATGTGATCTTTCCAAGAAAAAGAAACGCTAAGAATATTGAGGATAGATGAAGGTTTGAGTTGAGTGTTTTCGAAGATGTCATAGTTGTGTGGAAGGTTGTGTCAAGTAGAAAGATGGAGGAATTGAGTTTTTGAGGCATTGAAAACGACCATGTTTTCTCTGCCCCAATTTGAAATACGAGAAAGATCAGAGATCAGTTGCTCCAAGGCCACCTTTCTTGCAACAATTAACTGCTGTTAATTTCGAAGTGAAAGGAGTAATGAAGGTTGGAGTCATCAGAATAGGGGTGGATAAGTGATGAAGTAATAGGGAGAAGGTCATTAATGAAAAGTAGAAAGAGAGTTGGGGAAAGGACAAATCCTTGAGGAACACCACTATTTATAGATTTAAAGGAAGAACGATGGCCGTCTACAGCAGCAGCTATAGAACGACCAGAAAGGAAACTATAAAGATCAGAGAGATGGATCGATTCCGAAAGAGGAAAGTTTGAAAATTAAAGCTTTGTGTCAGACTCTATCGAAGGCTTTCGATATGTATAGTGCCACAGCGAAAGATTCACCGAAGAGCGGAGAACCAAGAGTCAGAAAGATCACCAGTAGAGAGTTCTTTACGAAACCGTACCGGCGATCAGAGATAAGATTAGAAGAATTGAGATGTTTCCAAATCTTCCTGTTAAGGGATAGATTCGAATATCTTAGAAAGAACGGAGGTTAAAGAAATAGGACGATAGTTAGAGGGTTGAGGGGGGTCTCCCTTCTTCTGTGTGTGTCAACATGTGTCTTTTTAAGCTTTTTTTACGATTACACTCATAGGAGCAGTAAATACATTTAAATAATTTTACATTTAAGTGTATAACCATGTGTGCATTTAAAGTTTCCTTTACGATTAGTTCCATAAGAGCAGTGAGAACATTTAAACAATTTTACATTTGCGTGTGTAAGCATGTGTAATCTTAGGCTTGCTTTCCGATTACATTCATAGGAACAGTCAGAACATTTCAATAATTTTACATTGGCGTGTGTAAGCATGTGTGCTTTTAAGTGTCCTTTACGATTACATTCATAGGAACAGTCAGAACACTTAAATAATTTTACATTTGCGTGTGAAAGCATGTGTAATTTTAGGCTATCTTTATACTTACATTCATATGAACAGTCAGAACATTTAAATGATTTTACATTTGTGTGTGCAAGCATGTGTGCATTTAAGCGTCCTTTGTGATTAGTTTCATAGGAACAGTCAGAACATTTAAATAGTTTTACATTTGTGTGTGAAGAAAGTATGTGCATTTTTAAGTTTCCTTTTTGATTACATTCATAGGAACAATCAGAACATTTAAATAATTTATCATTCGAGTGTGTAAGCATGTGTACTTTTAGGCTTGCTTTCCGATTACATTCATAAGAACAGTCAGAACATTTAAATAATTTTACATTTGTGTGTGTAAGTTGGTGTGTTTTTAAGTGTCCTTTATGATTAGTTCCATAAGAACAGTCAGAACATTTAAATAGTTTTATATTTGTGTGTGTAAGTTCGTGTGCTTTTAAATATCCTTTATAATTAGTTTCATAGGAGCAGTCAGAACATTTAAATAGTTTTACATTTGTGTGAGAAAGCATGTGTGTTACTAAGTATCCTTTATGATTAGTTTCATAGGAACAGTCAGAACATTTAAATAGTTTTACACTTGCATGAGTAAGCATGTGTGTTTTTAAGTTTCCTTTCTGATTACATTCATAGGAACAGTCAGAACATTTAAATAGTTTTACATTTGTGTGTGTAAGCATGTGTCTTATTAATTGGTCTTTAAGCTTACATTCATACGAACAGTCAGAACATTTAAATAGCTTTACATTTGTGTGCGTAAGCATGTGTCTTTTTAAGAGTGCTTTACGATTACATTCATACGAACAGTCAGAACATTTAAATACTTTTACATTTGTGTGAGAAAGCATGTGTTTCTTTAAGTCTCTTTTATACTTAGTTTCATAGGAACAGTCAGAACATTTAATTACTTTTACATTTGTGTGTGTAAGCATATGTTTCTTTAAGTCTCCTTTATAATTAGTATCATAGGAACAGTCAGAACATTTATACAACTTTATATTGCTGTGAGTCAGCATATGAGTTTTTAATTTTGATTTCAAATTGGATTCATAACTGCAATGAGCGCATTTAAACTTTCTTTTATTGTGTGTTTTTAAATGAGTCTTCAACTCATCTTTGTTTTTAAAACTAGATTTACAGTATCTGCAACTGAGGTTTTCCACATGATACTTTTTAATGCTTTGTTGATTCACAATTGACCTCTGAGGTTTGCTTCTTGAAGTACTTTTCACTTCCAAATCTTTTTCTCCTTCAGCAGCGTTGGTGATAAGACTCTGTGCAAAACAAATAAAACAGATTATAATAAGAATGTTGACAAAAAATTCAAAATATTTTTGTTAATATTTTTTATTCGTTCACTTTTTCACTAAATTTTTAGTTTTTCTAAAAATAAGAACGAAAAATGGTGTTCCCTTCGTCACTTTTGGCGACATATCTCCCACAGTTTTCAAAAGAAAATAACGTCACCATCAAAGTTTTCTTAAGATTTCTCAAGATATTTTTTGTTGTAACTAAATATTTAAATATCAACAAATGTGAACGGGACCATTTTTGTAGCTGTCATTTGTTTTTCGACTTTTACATGGCATTTTATATAATTTTTTTTAAAATTTAAAATAACAAATCTGTTAAAATATAATCTAATTTTTAAATTTTTTAATACATTTTATGATTTTATAAAATTTACATAAAATATTTGTACATAGGCAAATCATAATATTAGAAAACCCTTTCTTCAATTATAATAAAAATAACAGTAAATAATAATAATAATAATAATAATAATAATAATAATAATAATAATAATAATAATAATAAATGACTTAATATATCCTTACATGTGGAGCATTAACCTTCTTCGTGATCATTGCAGAATTTTCTGATTTTATGACATTGTTTCCGACCTGTTCTTCATCAAACTCAAATTCTATTTCTGGTTCTCCTGCTTCTGACTTTATAGTAAAAGATGTCATTTCATCTAATTCTTCCTTTTTAATTTCTGGTAAAGAGATGTTTGATTCAATTTCTGGTAAAGAGATGTCTGATTCAATATGAGGAAAGCTCTGAAAAACAATTTGAGTAACTTTATGGATACAAAACAATTAAAACAAGATCAAGCCAAAGGGCACTAACAACACTAGAAACAAACACCTCATTTGAGGGTTAATCAGATTGATAAGACAAAAAAAAAGTAAATAAAAATAATTTTACTGATACAAAGACAAATATAAAAAAAAATTTGAGATTTTTCAAAAAATAATTTACTTTAAATTTCTTAAATACTTCAAAATATTTCTCATTCATTTTTCACTTCTTAGTAAAATAGTTTGTTCGAAGAAAAACAACAACATTTTGTATTGGAAACCTCTAACCACAAGTGTTTCTAAGGTGACATCAAAGAAGATGGCAGTTCTGTTCAGGTTGAGAGATTTTTTTTTCTTCTTTTGTGGTTACTCTGACTGTAAAAAAGTATTATCAACCCTTGTATAGAGTAGTACTCTTCTTACATCTTAGAGGGGGTGGGGGTTCCAGTTTCACCCATGTAAGTGGGAAAGGGCATTTGCCCCTCATTTTGAAAATTTTCTACTTTTCTACTCTTCTTAATATAATGTTCCTCTTTAAGTCATTTTACATTTATTTTGCTTTTCCTTTCATTCTTCTTATTTTTTTGTTTTGTTTTCCGCAATGATTGTAGATGGCCACTATAAGTCCTTAAATCAATAAATGAGATCAAATTTAACAAATTAATTATACTTTATATTTTTCTACATGTTACCACTACTCAAGGGCAGAGCCCTTTTCAAGGAGGGGGCATATAAAATAATTTGAGATATTTACCTATGAGAATTTATTTTTAAGTCTTGGAGATTGTCATGCAATCCTTTATAAATAGATCTTTTATTTTATCTGATTAGAATTTACTAACAAAATTTTAAATATGACATTTAATTAATTTTGGTTGCATAAGATTAATTAAGCTGTATTTTACTTTGTGAGATTAAACCACTGATCATTTTTTTTTTTTATATTAGTGTTGGTGTTCCTCAAAAATTCTGTTCTCGTCACAATTCTTTCTACTTTCATTAATGGAGTTGTAGGAAGCTATGCATAATTATATTGTTGATTTCACCTAAAATTAATCCAGAAAATCATTCCATAGCACCAATAACAACTAATATTTGAGGAAGACCTTGGAGAAACTGATCACAGATTCGTCAGAGAAAAAATGATTGCTTTCAGTGGCTCAAAAAACTCATTTCTTCAACAATTCCTCATACAACATCTTTACAAACACAAAGGAAGCCTTCCTAACATTCACAATATACATGGGATTTCCCTTTCTAGAAAGGTTCACAGTTTCTCTCCCAAAATAAGCTTTCAAGGAGTTAGGCATCTCTGAAATACATTCAGAATTTCATCCCACCTGAGGTCTCATTCAACCTTACATGAAGTATGTATACATACAATTTCTTGGAAAGGTGAAGTCTATACCTTCCATTGACCCATCCTCATTTTTCGTTCATAACCTAACTTTCTAGTCATTGTTACATCACTCTTATAGTATCACTATTACCGCAAAAATTGTACTTTCTTTACTTCATTTTACTTGCACAAGTGGTGCTTTCAATTGGAATGAATCAACACATGTCCAGCTTTTAAATTATGAAAATTTATTAAAAAAGATTCAAAGCGAAGAGCTGAAGTACGTAAGAAAAGATGACTTATCCCCAAAGAATGGTTTAACATATGGTGACCATCCGCCCCGATTTTTTTAGAGACGGACATTTGTCCCGAATTTTAGATTTGGAAAAAATTATTTATTCAGTCAGCTAACCAGACTGCCAGAGAACGCGGCGCATGGGAGCAAAAGGCAAAAATGTTTTTATTTATTTATTTTTTTTTATAGAATGTTCTTAACTAATAAACCATATGACTAGTTTTCGAAAACAACATTCGTATTTCTTCTTTATATTAAAAATCCTTCTCCTTTATACATCCATTAAAACCCATACGGGCAGTGTATTTGAAGGGGGGGGGTGGCAATGTTCAGAAGCATCCCGAATCTTGGTCAGAAAAATATAGTCACCTTAGCTTAACAGACAATTTGTATACAGGATATATCAGATTATATACTACACTGTATATTTATATGAGAAACTGGTAACAGAAAAAAATTATGGATATATATATATATATATATATATATATATATATATATATATATATATATATATATATATATATATATATATATATATATATATATATATATATATATATATATATATATATATATATATATATATAACGTTACCTGATAATCCTCAGAAAAATCATTTTCTGCGAACCAATTCTTCCATTTTTATTTCAATTTCCGATTTGATATCCATTTTTACTTTTATTTTAATTGAAATATCTTTGAAAAATTACCAATCTGTGAAGTAACAATTTTAGAGACATTACAAAAAATATTATGATAATATTTAATATTTATTTGTGACATTTTTTTTATATAAAGAAAAACTCGTTACTAAGTTCCCATATAATTTTATTTTATATTTACATTAAAAATTATTTAAATTTTGGGTTTAATCTTTAGGCCTTAAACTGTTTATGGCTAAATAAAATAGACAATAATGCATATAAGAGTCTGTAACACTGATATAAATATGAAAAAAATTATTTTTCACTTTACATTACAATGTTAACTCTTTTGGATACATTTTGACTTCACATTAAAATTAGATTCAAAGTGTGGAAAGGTTCAGTTATAAAGTCAATTCCGAAGTTGAATAAATCTATTTGGGAAGAAACTTTCCTATTTTGTAAATGATATGGAAAAGGGCAATTTATAGGGTAGCATTTCATAGTCAAGAATTTGGATGTTGCAATATGGAGATTAAGCCAACATGCAACAATAAGGAAAAAAGCCTTGTTATAATGGGTAAGTTTCACTTTCCCAAAATTTAATGATACTTTTTATGGTAATGTCACAATCTAGGACATCCCTCAGTGTTTAAGAGTCAAATCATCTGAGATTTGACTCAATAATGGTAGCCATTGTAGTCACAACAGCTGTTATAGAACGACTGGAAAGGATATCTCAGATGGATAGATGATGAAAGAGGGAAGTTTAGAAATCAAAGTTTTATACCAGGCACAATGATACTTGTGGCAAGTCGGTCTGACATGTGATCTTACTTCTCTGATCACCTAGAAGAGCATTGTCCATTGTAATAACGACTGCATAGTGTGACATAACAATTCAATGTGTTGAAATAGACTGAGAGAGTTAGTAAGAACAGGATAATTGATATTAAGATGAAAAATCACTAGATTCCACTTTGTCAGCGAGAACTGTGAGTGAAACTACCCCAGGGTCAGATGTCTGAATCATGCCCCATATACACGGTTGAACAACTCCCTCCCCCCTATAAAGAACAAGCAATGAAATGACTTGAATAAATTTCAAAGGGACCTCAGTACACCCACCTAAGAGGTTTAGAAAGAGAAATTATGTTATTCCTTCCAAGAAAGATCATGAGAAAAGGAAATACCAAGAATATTAAGGACAGATAAAGATTTGAGTTGTGGGTGTTGGAAGACATCATAGTTGTTTGGAAAATTATGTTGACTAGAATAATGGAAGATCTAAGGTTTTAAGGAATTATAGACAACCATGTAGTGTCATCAGCCTAGAATGGATTAGTGATAAAGCAGTATTGATAAAGGCCAATTATGAAAAGCAGAAAAAAAGGTTTAGGATAGATCCCTGAGGAACATCATTATTAATAAAAAGATTTAAATTATCAATGGTAGCCATTGTAGTACAACAGCTGTTATAGAATGACTGGAAAGGATATCTCTGAGAGATGGATAGATGATGAAAGAAGAAGGTTTAGAAATCAAAGCTTTATGACAGGCTATATCGAAAGCTTTTGATATCTAGAGCCACAACAATAGATTCACTGTAATACCGTATAGTAGAGGACAAGAGTCAGAGAGAAGAGAAAGATCGCCAGTAAAGCATTCCCTACAAAATAAGATACTCACTTATTACACCTATCGAAATAAATTTACTTGATATTTCTTTATTTGAATTCAGCAAAATAAAAAAATTAAAAAATTAAAGTAAATATACGAATAGGAAACAACAAGCTACTCATATACAATTGAAGGAGAAGCCTGGCAGAGATAAAATTAAGGAGTAAAAATTTAAATTTGGCAACTCATTTTGCCTTTTAATTTAAATCAAATTCTAATAGGTAGATGCTTATTAAATGTACTAAAGTGCAGCATAATACTGTGTATGTGTATATATATATATATATATATATATATATATATATATATATATATATATATATATATATATATATATATATATATATATATATTATATATATATATATATATATATATATATATATATATATATATATATATATATATATATATATATATATATATATAATATCTTACAGATTACTACATCTTATGGGCTAAGTTGTTTATTTTTTTCCTAACTCTACTGACAATCCTAAATTCTTTAACTATTTTAACTTCAAAATAAAGCACATCCTCTCTTATTCTTCTTCTCTGAAATCATCAGTTTTGGTAATTTCAATGTTCACCACAAGTAAATGCTTTCTTCAAGTTCTCAAAATATAGCAGGTAAACTTGCCTTCCATATCTCTATCCCAAATGACCTTCAGCAGATTGCCTTCTAAATCTTTTCTTAACTTTTATTCCTTCCCTTTAGGCTGTAAGAATCTATCCTCCTCTGATCACCTAATATCTGTAGCCTCTTCAATCTCTACAAGTTTTCCATGGGAGGGACCCCTGCCTATTGCGCAAAAATGCTTGTGGCAAGTCAGTTTGACATGTGATCTTGCTTCTTTGAATTCCCATTTAATGATCATTGCTTCCGCAGGATAGGTCCTGATCGAATAACCAAGATGTTTTTCTCAGTCATGGAGGCATACATTCCATTCTTTCCCTTCAACTAAACTTAAATTTTTTTTTTTATTTTCCATAAACATGAATAGTCATTCACTAAATTTTAATGGTTTCTTAGATACAATAATGAATTTGTGACATATATATATGATTACATAAACTTACTTGAAAAAATAATACATATTTCAGTGAATAACTTTATTTAGATTTGATATTACTGTATTTAAATTGAAAGGATTCAAATCCAAATCTGAATTCAGAACCTTCAAATCTGAATCCAGAACCCTCGAATTCGAATCTAGCAAGTTTTAGAATTCTCTAATCCAAATCTGAATCCAGAACCCTAGAATTCAAATCGAAATCTAGCTAATCTTTAGAAATTCTCTGAATCTAATATGAATATAATCTATATAAATATATATATATATATTATATATATATATATATATATATATATATATATATATATATATATATATATATATATATATATATATATATATATATATATATATATATATATATATATATATATATATATATATATATATATATATATATATATATATATATATACCTTAAAATAAAAATATTTTTTAATGGCCAACCTGAATATTTATGTAAAAATGATATATATATAAATCCTATATTTTAGATTTAATTAAATATTTTTTTTAAAGATGAAGCTATTTTTTTTTACATCTTTGCTTCTTAGTAAAATACAAAATCTCTGGTTTATTTTGAAGTTTCAAAATTTCCCTAAAACTAGATTCCCATTATGAATGGCAACACAAAACCTGGTTAGGCAATTTTGAACACGCTAGAGCCACTTGCTCTTATAACTCGTTAGAAACAAAATTGAAATGTAAGTGTTTTTAATAATTATATCAACCTCGTCGACAAGATCTTCCAGAACGTAAAGTATAACTACTTAAAACCTTTCTTTGACTATTAATTGTTTATTAAGATATTAGGACTTTGAATTTGGGCTCTGATTGCTATATTGGAACTAAGACATTGACAGTCTTACTCTTTATTTGATTTGCATTGTTTGATCTTAATTTTAGCAAAGAGTAGGCTTGTTAGGCATTCTATGGGGCTTTAAAATTTGACTATAATACATGACTAACATTTTTAAAAGTTCTAAGTTGTAACTGGAGTTAGGATTTATTGTCCTGATGTTTGTATGGCAATTGTTCAGTTAAGAGAGGTTCTGTTTGTCTATTAAATACTTTCTTATTTAAATTTAGTCTTTAACTTAATAAGGCGCCTCTTCCTAAAGAACTTTTTATGGAAAACAACTAAAAGTTATACTTAAAATTTGGCTAGAAGATCATATTAATATTTGGTGAGTAACTTTAGATTTTATTGTTTATAATTACTAATTTTCTTTAGGCTAATATATCTAAATTTGGTTTGTTACTTCTTAAACATTTTTTAGGACAGACAGTCACATTACTGTCTTATTCTCCGCGATTTCTGTTTACAAGCAAATCGCAACAATATGTCATTAAAGTTAAACAATATCTTGTTAAATTATCAAACTTATTACTCTGTTAAATTTTATTTTTTTCAATTTTTTGGTATTTTTAGTATACAAAATCATTTTCCACCTCTCAATTCCCCCAAAAAATTTATTTCAGATCATTTGATTTTCATAATTTTGATAAATTAAGGAAAAAATACTCAGTTGAACACAAGTATGTATATATATATATATATATATATATATATATATATATATATATATATATATATATATATATATATATATATATATATATATATATATATATAACACAATTTATAAATATTCCTGGTAACTATGTTTGATCAGTTATAGCAACTTTGGTTTATAAACTCGATTTATCAAGTTAGGCAATCACTATCCTGGTTGCAAATGAAAGCCATCAGCAAGTATTGTTTGAGTTAAAAATATCGTCAGAGTTAAGAACAAATATCTGCTTATGTCAATAATTAATGTTATATGCCTCACCAGATCTTTTTGTGTTTATTCTTCATTTTAATGCATTTACAGTATTCTCTAGAAAATGGTTAGGAAGCCCTTACACTAAACAATTACCTTTAATAGGTTTACCATACCTATGCATGAAGCTCTTTCACTAAACATTTACCATTATTAGGTTTACCCATAAGTGAATTAGAGGTAACACTAAACCAATTGAGACATTCAAGACTCCCAGTCTTTAAGTTCCATTTCATTTATGTAATCCTCAACTTTTAATTGACAGGCATTTAATTTTTAATATGTAAATTTTATTGGAATTATTGTAGAAATACTAGCTTTTTCAACAATTAATTTTTAGTATTAGTAATTCATTAAACCAGTCATATATTCGGTAATAATTTTAATCCTTCCTAATGAGTTTGTATTTTTCACAATATTCAATAATATAAAGACAAAAGAGAAACTATTGTTTCACACTTTCACTACGTGTCTCACTCTAAAGAGTCAACTCAAACAAAAAAATAATAAAATTACCAAAACAATGGACGGTTAAGCATAGTAAAATTATTACGTAGTAATTTAGATCAATGTTCTAAATTTAGAACAATCAAGAATCCATACTATTGCCGCAAAAAAAGTTAAATAAATTTAAAATGGCTTCTTAGAAAACAAAAGCTTGTTTTAATAATCACAAATATTTTTGTATTTGTTTTTATTTATTTTTTTGATAAAAATTTTACAGGAAAAACTATAATATTTGTTAAAAAAAATTGCTCAATTAACGACGTGGTAACTAATATGATTAAAATAGGCAACTTTCTAGGACGAACTTCATTAGAAAATAGTCGTTGCGTTTGAATTTATTAAATATGACAACTGATTCAAAAATTTTGCGAAAAAAGAAAGGCATTCAAAAAAAGAATCGCTTCACCACTGTTTGAAGTAAATATTTTTATTGACAACTGATTCAAGAATTTTGCGAAAACGAAAGACATTTTTTCAAAAAAAGAATCGCTTCACTGTTTCCATGCATAAATATTATATGTGCAATACATTTCAACATATTTTGTCAATATAGTGAAAAATTCTTATTTATTACCAAAAATGCAAACAGAAATAATTTGTTTGCCAGGAACAAACTAAAGATAGGGGTGTAAATGAAAAAGTAAACCTAAACCGGGAATTTTACCTGAAGAGGTGTCTTTCGGTGATCAATGTTCATGTAGTGCTTCTGAGGCTAGTATCTTATAATATGCTAGTACTTCTTTCAGAGATTTAACAATTAACAATTTTCAAAGCATATAGAATTTGATTTTTTTGGGCCTTTTTCTAGCTGATGTTGAATATGGGAGTCATGAAACTCATGATGCTATGTCAACTCACCCTTTTCAGGTTAACATGATTTTGTAGGTTTTACCCATAGACTTTAACTAACCCCAAGACCTAAAAATAACCAAACTGGTATTTCTTATGGGAGGCAGGGAAGTGAGGGGATATCAAATCCTCAGTATACCACTGTAAATGACCATAGGGGTTCTGAGATTCCACAATATGCTTGTTTTTTTATACATGTCACCTGAGGATCCTTCTTGGTCTTTAGGAAAACTAAATCCAATTGATTTTAAGAAATCTCTTGATTTGATTGGAGTGTTTTTGGGTGTTTGTTTAAAGGGATGAAGTGTGTTGTTTAGCAAGATTTGGGGATGTGAGTATGACAGTTGCCAATCGATAGTGATGAGTGTAATATTCTGTTTATGGTTAGCCACTGTCTAATTTGATTAATGTATTCCTGAGGGATATTAGTGGCTATAGTTAGGATTTGGCGGGTAGTTGTGATGGTATGTTCTGATGAGTATAAGAGGATTGAGGGAGTGAGAGGTCTGAAGTGAAGAAGTTGAATAGTGAGGGAGAGAGTATGGTTCTTTGAGAACTCCATTTTTTAAATTGGTTGAGCTGGATTTTATGTTTTGTTGGACTTTGGCTATTCTGCCAGATAGGAAATTTGATAGCCATTTTTTAATATTAAGGGGGAAGTTTGATTGAATGATTTTGTTTATAAGGATGTGTTTAGAGACAGAATCGAAAGCTTTGTTTAGATTTATGGCTATTAGGATTGTTTTTGTGTATGGGTTGTTGGTTTAGGCCATTTATTATGGGTTGTGTTTGAGTGCAGTGGTCGTGGAATGATTCTTTCTGTATCCATGTTGCAAGTTTTGTATGGGTAGGTGTGGTTGTATGATTGTTAAGATCAGTTTTTCTAACAGTTTACAGAATGTAGAGTAGTGAAATGGGATGGTAAAAGGATGGGTTAGTGAGATCATTTCCTGATTTAAGATTAGGTATGATTATTGTTTTTTTCTAATGAAGTGTGATATAGTTATATGGATTTATTGAAAGTGAATGTTAGGTATGATGGGGAGGGGATTGGTAGGTGTTCTAAGTGTGTATATATATATATATATATATATATATATATATATATATATATATATAATATATATATATATATATATATATATATATATATATATATATATATATATATATATATATATATATATATATAATTCAAGTCTGCAGAATGAGGATTCGAAACCAAGGAGATCACAGTGAGAAGGCTCATGAAATACAACTTATAACAGTTTATGATTATTATTATCATAGGACAAACTTTTCACTCTATCAGCACTTTTCAGTTAATAATATTTTGTAATTTTAATTGTGCAGACTTCTAACTATTTAACTGTATTACTGTTATTTTTTTATTTTTTTTTTAATATTATTTTTATTAACAACTGTGGATATAATTTTGTATTGGGCGTAAATTAAGGTTTTTTATAAATTTTTTATGGTTGCAAAGTACTGTACGTACTGTTTTGAAAATTATTGATACTTTTAAAGATATATTTATCAAAGAGAATTTTTTTATTTATTTTTTTTTTTGGTCTTATTGCAGATGTCAAAATTTTTATAGTCATATTATTTGTTAATATAATTTTGTTTCCCTTGCAAAATGGGGAGGAGTTCTAAAGACAAAAGAGATGTTTATTATCGCTTGGCTAAAGAGGAAGGTTGGAGGGCTAGAAGTGCTTTTAAACTTATTCAGATTAATGAAGAATTTAATATATTTGAAAGTAAGTTTTTTTATCAGGATATTTTAAAATCTTATTTAGTAATAAAATAATAACAAGGATTAAATTTGAAGTGCTTGAAAACCAGATTTTATTATCTCGCATTAATTTTGTTCTTTAATAAAAATTTTACAATACAAAAGCATAATTGGTATATTCACATCATTTTTCGCATTTATCTCTTTATATAGCTTAAAACACCATTTGTAGTATCAACTGTTGAAATCTAAATTCTCATATGATCATTGTTATTGTTGTCATTTTTCTTTTTCATTTTTTTATTTTTTATTTATATATTATATATTATATATATATATATATATATATATATATATAAATATTAAAATTATTGGAAAATTTTAAAATTAACAAATAAATTTTTATTTTTTAAAGACTAAGGATTGTTCTAAGCCACATTAATGACTATCACGTCCTATGTTGCCCATATACATAATCGATGTTAAAAAAAATAATAATACTTAAGTAATGATTACAATTCTTAACTACAGTTATATATATATATATATATATATATATATATATATATATATATATATATATATATATATATATATATATATATATATATATATATATATATTCAAAACCCATGCAGAGACTTCAAGGCTTGTCATAAGATTTTTCACAATAAGTAATATGTTATGTATATTTACTGCTACCATCTTTTATAATTCTGTCATTTACCATATATGCCATCAGGACTATTTTATATATTGTTGTCAATATGATCAACAACACCCCTAAGTTTTCCAATTTGCAAGGATAAAATCCTTTCGGAAAGAAGTTCAGTAAAATGAGCAAACTATAAATCATCATCACCTCTCTGCTGTAATTTTTGAAGCAAAGTTTGTAGTAAAAATATTGACAAACTCTGCATCTGAATAAACCAATATATTATGTATCTGAAAAGTTTTATAATTAAATACAAGCAGAAGATTTCTTTAGGTTCCATATTGAAATTTCTTAATTTCACAAAAGTTATTAATTGATCTAGTTTATTTCTAACTTCCAAATAAGTTTTCAAGTCTTTTTTTTTTTTTTCTACTTTTCTTTTTTCTTTATATATCTCTACTCTCCCAGTTAGATTTTCTACTTCTACCTATAAAATTTCTTACCCTGAGATGGTCACTCGAATTATATTTAAATTTAAAAAATTTCAAGCACTGTTGAATTGTCAATCCCTTTGACCTTGTTTTCATGTTTAAAATTATTGTTGTTGTTATTAACTTATTTTTTTTAATTTTTTCAGATGTTACCAGAGTTGTGGACTTGTGTGCAGCCCCAGGAAGCTGGAGTCAGGTTTTATCGCGAAAGTTAAGGTAGTTATTTAAAAAGGCCTTTAATAATTAGCAATCTGTTATAATATTTTTAGATGTTTGATTTTTTGTTCCATTCATTTAATATTTATCCTTGTTTGATTTACTTTGATAGAGGTGAAGCGAAAGATCCATCCGCTGTAAAGATAGTTGCAGTTGATTTGCAGGCGATGGCCCCATTACCTGGCGTTATTCAGATTCAGGGAGATATCACTAAAAAGAGTACAGCAGAAGCCATCATCGAACACTTTCAAGGAGAACCGGCACAACTTGTTGTTTCTGATGGAGCTCCTGATGGTAAATTTACTTACAATGTTCTGAATTATTATTATTATCCCAAATAGGTCAGTGTTACCTAAATATTCAACACATTATTATGATTATTGTTAGTTATTATTATTATTATTATTATTGTTATTTACTTATTTCAGTAACAGGGCTTCACGATTTAGATGAGTACGTTCAAGCGCAGTTATTGCTTGCTGCGCTTAATATTACGACACACATTTTGAAGCGAGGAGGAACTTTTGTCGCAAAGATTTTTAGGGGAAAGGATGTGACTTTGCTTTACTCGCAACTCAAGTTATTCTTCAAGGAGGTTTTTGTGACAAAGCCAAGGTCGTCGCGTAATTCTAGTATTGGTAGGACATATACCAACAGTTATAAATCTTTTATTATTATTATTATTATTATTACTGAATAAATGTTTTAAAGTCTTAATAATTAAAAAAATTAGCTTATTTGCCTATTTCCTGAAGTCAGTGGACATAAATTGGAAACAATATTAGAGTAATTATTATTATTAAGTCCTAAAAGTATATTAATATACATAATTATCTTTGTATTTTGTATTGTATAATAAATGTAGTATACATTCCACAGAGTCCTTTGTTGTGTGTAAGAATTATTCTCCTCCTGATGGATACGAACCAACGATGTTAAACCCCCTTCTTGACCATTCCTACCAAGACTCTTTTCAGGACTTAGTTGGAATCAATAGAGTTATTGTTCCCTTCGTTGCATGTGGTGACCTCTCTGCCTATGATTCAGACAAGACCTATCCATTAGAGGTATTATGGTACACTTTTTTTTTACCCCTCCCCCCCCCCACCCATGTTGAATTCATATTTAAAACGAAATATTCTTGAGTAATAATACCAATGATGGACTCTTATGTCTTCGTAATGATGTACGAGGTTCAGGTCTTTGTTCCTTTATAAATTTGACTTCCTTTAAATCTGAAGGAGGAAGTAAGGTTCTTATAAATAGGTTTTGGGTTCATTATACCAATACATGAAAAGAAAATGTATTTAAGTGTATATGTCTCATAGTATTACTATGTATATGACAAAATAATATATATATATATATATATATATATATATATATATATATATATATATATATATATATATATATAATATATTATATATATTATTTATAATATATTTAATAATATTGAATAAAGGAATTGAAAGAACGATGTGTATTATTAAAAAATTTTTTTTTTTTTTTTTTTTTTTGTAGACTCCATGCTATGCCCTGTCCGCAATTTTATAAAAAAATTTCCCATTCGTTTTCTTTATGTGGATGTTTCTTCATTTTCACATCATGTTCTTACAATACATGATTTTAGTTTTGTTTTCCAACGGGTTTTTTTTTTTTTTTTTTTTTTTTTTTTTTTCTTCTTTTCTGGCTTTTTTTCAGTCTTCTTTTTAATTTTACTTATTCACATATAGTTATCGTTGTTCATATTCACTATTCTTTATATAATAAGGTAATTGTTTGTATTAATTATCAGATTAGTTTTCAAAATGAATTATTCCAGAAATCTTACTTCTCCCACAACTTTTAATAATATATCTTTCTACTTCACCTTTTTTACCTTTTATTTTGTTATTGTTTCACTGTCAGCATATATTTCTTGACTCCCTGTGTATTTTCATCATCAACTTACGCAAGTCTTATACCCCCTAAGCCTGTCTTGTACAAAAGGAGACTCTACTGCAAGATTAAGTTTTGTGATTTCAGCAATTTTTTGAATGAGTAATTTATTTTCAAAGCATCTTGCACAAGTTTTCTGACTTCAACCCTTTGCTAGATGCTTCCCAGATATCTCGTCTCTTATTTTGTATGAGATTCGGGTTTAGGATTAGATGGTAAGAAATTATATTTGGCTCATAAGTAGTTTTCAGTGAATGTATTTTCGAATGAATATTTTGAACATAATTTCATTTTCATATATATATATTATATATATATATAATATATATATATATATATATATATATATATATATATATTATATATATATATATATATATATATATATATATATATATATATATATATATGTAAATAAAAAAAAGTAATGTTTATTGAGTTTTAAAAGTTCTTTATTCTAGCGGTTTCCGGTGTGTCTAATCGTTTGTTTGGTAGTGAGAGTATTTTTAAAAAATTCTGCTACAGAGTGATATATTTTTATGTAAAAATTTTAGGTCTATCTCTCCTATAAACAATATCAAAAGAAGTAAGAAAATAAGTAGTCAGCATTTTTTTTTAAGATGTCTTTAGATCATGTTGGGGCACATCGTACCCCCCATCAGATTATTTTTTTATTATTGTATCGTATTCATAAGAGTTTACTATTTTCAGCTTGAAGGAGGGAAAAAGTACGAATATTTGCCGCCGACTCAACCTCCAATTTCTCCTGCATACGAAGGAGCCGTTCTGCTGAAGAAGACCCAACAATTGGCTGTTCAACTTCGAGAATGCAATTTAGATTCGGATCCCGTAGAGGCAAAATCAGAGCAATCCAAACTTCAGAATGTAAAGTTATGATAAATGAAAAAAAAAAATATTTTAAAGAAAAAATTTTAATCGGTATAAAAAAATAGCAATCAAAAAAATATAAATCTTTGTAATAATAATAATAATAATAATGACAATAATAATAATAATAATTTGTATGAAAAGCTTTAGCTATAAAATACAAAAAAAAAAATATATATATTTATATACACACTGCTGACGAAAGTATCCTGGCGTAATTTTTATGTACTATCGGTATACATTAATAAATTTTTGGGTCGTATGATCATCAATTGAAGGTATAGACAGGTCAGGTCAGGTCACTACTCCAAAAGGAATTATTCCAAGTTAACGAAAGCTGTCGAGATTAGACAGTCGGTTGACCAGCGAAAAACCCTCCTCTCGCAGGACCTACACACTACTGGAGTATGACATGGGTTTTTTATAATGCTGAAAGATCTAAATTGTAAATTCCATCCAATAAAAATAAAACTAAGTTGAATTTTTTTTATCGGAACATGTGGATCGATTTCATCGTTCTGCAAGACCCACTTGCATTTTTTTGAAGTTCGAAGACCCCTGATTATGTATTCAATACTTGGGGCTTGGGTATCCCAACTGATTTAGAAGTGTTCGTATATTTATTGTATTTACAGATAGAAATTTAAGTTTAAAATATTCGGGGTTTCCATAGCGATAACAAAACTATATATGGTATATATTTGTGGCTACTCTCCTTCCGATAAAAAGGTTGACATCCATGACAAACTTAATCGTCTCGGTTTGAGCCTCGCAGAAGACGCAAGTTTCAAATGTAACTTTAATAATTTACGGAAACTGTTTCAGCTAAAGTGTTGTATCACACTTCGAAGATCATTCTTTGGCAAGTCTGCTTTAAATCTTCATTTTCGCCGAGTTTTGAGTTTAGGTCCCAGAGCAAATTTCGTAATCTGTACTCACCCCATTTTTTAAATTATTTCTTCTTCTTCGGGAATTGTGTTTATCACTTCAAGGTGCTACAGAATTAATTTTCTTATTGTGGTTATATTCTCGGTCTCCTTTCATTCCTTATTTTTTAGTTTTTATGTAGTTCGTACATGTGCACCTTAAGCAGTCCTGTCTTACAGTTATCACATTCTCCGTCAGGTTCTTGTAGAGTATTGAAGCCACATTTCCGTGTGTTATAACGAAAGATCAGAAATTAAAAATTGAACTGGGCTAATAATTTACTTCCTTATTCTCTATGGTGAAGGTCGCACTCACTGGTTGAAGGTATAGGTTAACAATTATCTCCGTAGAACAATCAACCTTACCTATTTCAGTTTCGTGTTCAAAATCCAAGTTTTTTTTTTTATGCTTTATCTCTAAATGCACAATTACTCCTGTAGCAGTATTAGTTCTTCGATCATTATCCTTCAATAGTACAAGTTCTGCTGAAATTTAAATGTCAAGTAGTCTAATATATCCACTGGACACTTTCGTTTAATAATAATAATATATATATATATATATATATATATATATATATATATATATATATATATATATATATATATATATATATATATATATATATATATATATATATATATATATATATATATATATATATATATATATATATATATATATATATATATATATATATATATATATATATATTATATATATATATATATATATATATATATATATATATATATATATTATATATATATATATATATATATATATATATATATATATATATATATATATATATATATATATATATATATATATTATATATATATTATAATATATATATATATATATATATATATATATATATATATATATATATATATATATATATATATATATATATATATATATATATATATATATATATATATATATATATATATATATATATATATTATATATATATATATATATATATATATATATATATGGCGGCACGGTTGTGGTGACTATACATGGGTTCCAAATCTCCCTATCAAAATTAATAAGTCTGGTGGATGTTTAAACTTCCATACAACAACTTAAAACCTAATTAATTTTAGAGCCTTTACCAATTGAGCTTCTCAGGTGTTGTATTTTATTTATAAAATAAGCATTTATAAAATGTTGATATGTTTTAAGAGATTTGTTTCTTAATAAGAGGAGTCCAGCTCCTTTGCTAATTTACAACAGTTAAAAAATCTTAAGTTTGAACTTTTTTTTTTTCAACATTTTTTTTTAAAGTATTTAAATTGCAGTTAATAAAATTGAAGATAAAACTATCGTTGAAAGAAAGAAAGATTTGTAGAATCTAATTTACAGGAAAGAAGTGAAATGGGTTTAATGAAGGCCTTCGGTTATTCTATGTAGTTTCCTTTGGGAGGGTCTGTCACATACGTCAATTCATTCAAGTAGAACCTGAAGGGGAAAATTAAGGTTTATTAAAGTTTAAATTTTGGTAGAAAATTGTGAAATTTTCTTACGTAAATTTCAAAATTGGAATTTAAAATTTTTGAATTTAAATTTTTTTTTAAAATTTTTACCATTTTTCAGAATCTGAACAATCGAAGTTGTAACTCCAGTCGCATATTCTATACTGTTGATTAAATCCTGTGTCATTTGCACACATATGAGGAATTCGACGCCCATCTTCGTCACACATGTGGAAGAGTTGACAATTGAACTCCATGTCGGCGTAAAAACCAATTGGTTTATCGCTACAGTCGAAGGTGAAGGTTACATTGGGGAACTCCTCCCATCTCTTTGTCTGAAGATACAAAACAAAACAAAATATTCAAACACTTTTCTAAATGCTCATAAGATTTTCTCAAATTTTTGCTTAAAAAAAAAATATTAGCAAACATTTTTTCATTATGAAAACCTAATAATAATAATAATAATAATAATAATACATCTAATAGTTACAAGAAATACCAGAAGAACGTACCCTATGAAGCGTTGGCAAACTGTATACAAATGCTAAAGCTGAAAATAAAAATTGGTAAGATGAGAACAAAATACATAAAAAATATTAATATTACTGTACTATAAAATGAAAGTTATAAACTTTATATAAAGTATGACTAATTACTTTAATATAATATTGAGATAATGTAAACTGTATATTATAAAATAATAAATACAAATCTCACTAATTTTGTCTTTGTACTAAAATAATAAAGGTTAAATATACATATATGTTATAATAAATCTTGATGATAGAACAAAGTGATATTAAAAATATAAACTAAAACATTTTAATATAATAAATAGGTCTCTCAAAAAAAATAATAATAATAATATAGTTCGTTTTGTCAAAAAATTCAATTGTCCACTCGTCGATTGTGGGGCTAGCCCCTGGATCCGCTTCTGACAAATCCAACCATTGAGGAAATGATATTTTAAGTTAATGTCGTCTGTGTTAGGCTTCCTCTCAACAGAATCCAAAAAAGATTTATTTTGTCTTATGACGTCATTGTTTATCAGTGAGTGTGGTATTTTTATGGTCGTCGTCTCGCGTGGTAGTGAGAAGTATTCATTTACCTGTAACACAAAAATAATAAGAAAGTTTAGTGGTAGGAAAATATTTAAAGCCAATTAAAAATAGATTCTGTGGTACTACTATAGTATGCTTTCTACAAATGTGAAATTATTCATTTAGCCACCACTCACCGGTCTGAGGGTACAAATGTACGTGTGCTATGCATTTATAACTTCAAATTTGTAGACCGTATTACTTATAATAGCACCTATTCTATTTCATATATTAATTCGAAATGGAATGATCAATTTGATTCAAAAAATGTAACTACTAAACATAAACACTTGTTGGAAGATAAATCTTTGATTTGATAAATATTATCAAGTGACCTTAATGGGGAAAGAAGAACAAGGGACATAGGATTGAGTTCACATAAAATGACAATGAAAAAAAAAGTTTAGAAATGACAAAAATTTAAATACTTTTTTAAAAATGCAAAAATATATTAAGGAAATCTTCGACCAGGGAAAGAATTGTGAATCTTTTTTCCTATTTTATATAATGGTGAAAAAGTTTTGAAAGAAAATTCTCTCTCTCTCTTTCTCTTTCTCTTTCTCTCTCTCTCTCTCTCTCTCTCTCTCTCTCTCTCTCTCTCTCTCTCTCACACACAGTTTTTTTTATATATATATATAAAAGCAATGAAATATTCGCTATTAAGAAAAAAAAAATAATAATAATAACTTACCAAAAACTAAAGATAAGAGTGATATCAAATTCCGAAGCATTATTTTTAAATATTAAAAAAACCGAAACGGTAAATATAATCTGAAATGAAATTTATATATATATATATATATATATATATATATATATATATAATATATATATATATATATATATATTATATATATATATATATATATATATATATATATATATATATATATATATATATATATATATATATATATATATATATATATATATATATATATATATATATATATATATATATATATATATATATATATATATATATATATATATATATATATATACATATATATATATATATATATATATATATATATATATATATATATATATATATATATATATATATATATATATATATATATATATATATATATATATATATATATATATATATATATATATATATATATATATATATATATATATACATATATATATATATATATAATATATATATATATATATATATATATATATATATATATATATATATATATATATATATATATATATATATATATATATATATATATATATATATATATATATATATATATATATATATATATATATATATATATATATATATATATATATATATATATATATATATATATATATATATATATATATATATATATATATATATATATATATATATATATATATATATATATATATATATATATATATATATATATATATATATATATATATATAATATATATATATATATATATATATATATATATATATATATATATATATATATATATATATATATATATATATATATATATATATATATATATATATATATATATATATATATATATATATATATATATATATATATTCATATAATAATTATACTAATGACAATCACGAGTCCAAAATATGGATTTTAAAAGTGTGATGATAACAATAACAAACAACAAAAATGAAATTTCCTTTCTGCTTATCCTACCGTTAGGCTGACCTAACCGAAATAAAGTTAGTTCCTAAATCCAGTTTTTAAAAATTTTTATCTTCTACTAAACACTTGACTACTTTTTTTGATTAGGTCCAAAAATACTTCAAGTTTAGGGTTTAAACTTTTTCATAGAATTGTAACAGTTGTTTAGTAGAAGTAAGATTTATTATAATGATTAAAAACAAATAAAAATAAAATATTTAAAAAAAAGAATTCCAAAAAACTGATAAAAATAAACCTGGAAACTTAAAGTTACGAAACAAAATAAAAATACCATGTTTGGTACATCAGCCATTTTTTTTAAAAGAGATTTTGGGGTTATTTTTTTTTTTTACTTCATCACAATTGCACGCAATCCTTATGTGATTACTTCGCAGAGAAAGAACTTATACTCCACCATCAAGTATATGAAATGATTTCGGTATCTATTAAACTTCAAAGTATACAAACATTTTGACTTTTATGATTATCCATATCATTTTGTGGGCTGCGACCGTTTTCGATTCGATCCAACTCGTTTTAACCTTCCATCCGACTCGTTTTAAATTCCATCCAACTCGTTTTAACTTTTTCCATCCAACTCGTTTTAACTTTTTTCATCCAACTCGTTTTAACTTTTTCCATCCAACTCGTTTTAACTTTTTCCATCCAACTCGTTTCAACTTTTTCCATCCAACTCGTTTTAACTTTTTCCACCCAACTCGGTTTAACTTTTTTATCCAACTCGTTTTAACTTTTTCACCCAACTCGTTTTAACTTTTTTATCCAACTCGTTTTAACTTTTTCCATCCAACTCGTTTTAACTTCCATCCAACTCGTTTTAACTTCCATTCAGCTCGTTTTAACTTCCATCCAGCTCTTTTTAATTTATTTCTAACTCGTTCTAATTTTCATCCAATTCTCCTAATCATGTTTCCAGTAATAATCTTCTCCATGTCACTGCTGCTCTTTCTATTCCTCTCCTTTGTGGATTACACTTTGCCAAACCTCCATGCATAGTTTTTCTTAGCCCGTGTCCCGCGTATCTCCACCAGCTCCACCTCCACCTCCACCCTTCATCCAGTCTGTTTCTCAATTATCTGCTTATCGGATGGGTTAAGTGGTAAGGTCAAAAGGGAAGCGTCCATCTACCCAACCATTCGAAACAAAGTTATGATCAAGAAATCAAAATTAATACCAAAATATTTTCAAAAAAGTCTAGACAAGAAAAATTTTAGTTTTTGTTACAGGAAAATATAATCGCCAAAATTATTATTATTATTATTATTATTATTATTATTATTATTATTATTATTATTATTATTATTATTATTATTATTATTATTAAATAGCTCAGTGGCAGAAAACTCGACTAGCGATTAGGAGTACCAGGGTTCGAAGCCTTTTCGGGGCGAGAAACGTGAGCGGTTTCTCCTTGCTCTTAGCTCCGAATGACTCAGTTGTTAAACGAGTACATTAGTGAAGTGTTCTTGTCACTGATGGGAAATAATCTCCGGCATCCGCGATAGGCCTTCCCTTGCCAGCAGTATCCGCCGTGGGGCAGCGAAACCCAAGGATCTTCCTCGAAAGATCCCGCTGTGGGGCAGCGAAACCCAAGGATCTTCCTCGAAAGATCCCACTGACAGGAACTAAGTTCTTCCTGGGAGATGAAGATTACTATTATTAAAGTGTTATTCATTATTACTATTTTTAGTATTATTAATATTGAAGTATTAATAAATTATTGCAAAATTATTATTATCATTATTATCATCATCATCATCATCATCATCATTATTATTATTATTATTATTATTATTATTATTATTATTATTATTATTATTATTATTATTATTATTATATTATTATTATCATATCATTATTATTATTATTATTATTATTATTATTATTATTATTATTATTATTATTATTATTATTATTCTTATTATTATTATTATTATTCTTATTATTATTATTATTATTATTATTATTATTATTATTATTATTATTATTATTATTATGGCATCTTAAGAAAACAAACCAATTTTTAAATATTTTTGCAATACAGAAAAATATTTTCAAAGATCAGTAACAGTAAAATAATAATAATAATAATATAATAATAAATCGTTATTAATTAAAAATTTTAATTAGGAAACAAATATTAAATACTGTAAATTTTATAATTTAATTAATAATAATTAATTAAAAAATTTAATTTTTTTTTCAAAAAAAAAAAAAAAAAAAAAAAAAAAAA
>SEYY01021667.1:85000-87500 GCA_009176605.1 Armadillidium nasatum
GCTAAAAATCAGGGAAAACAGGGGTTTGCCTGTCGGGGTCAAAATGGCGAATTATACTTATTAATGGTGGATTAAATCAAACAAAATATAAGAAAATTAAGATTTTTTTTCTTGTTTTTTTCAATATTTTCTTTTTCTTTCTTTTGACGTCTCTTTTTCTGCTAGTGAATGTTCATCTTTCTGTTTTGATTTTAGATGCCCCCATAAAGATTTGGTTGAAAAATTTTTACTTGGGGGCAACCGGAGGTCCTCTTCTAATTTCTTGGCTGAAGATGTTACATTTAGCTATTTCGAGCCAATCCTGAAACATTGTAAAGTACCCCCACACTGCTGAAGCTGATCTTTTAGCCATATTGACTGAAAGTGAAAACAAAATAATAAATTTGAAATAATGTAACTAAATGATACAAGTTTGATACATAGCAGTTAAATAACAATGATATGTATAAATACAGGTTATATTGATAATTTTATATCTTACATTTTTCAAACATTACCTTAGGGTCTTACCTAGGTAAACCTGTTGAATCACTATTATGAATCAAAAAAAAAATTTTATTTTTTTAAATTTTTTGTATTTTTTTAAAATTTTTATTATACAAAATCTGTAATTTTCATATTTTTTTTTTTTTTTTTTTTTTTTTGAGATAAAATGTATACAATCATTAATTCAAGTGAATGTCGACTATTCTACGCCTTTTTTATAATTAAATAAACCTCAATTAAATTTTATATCTAATTTTCTTAACCTAAAATTTCAATGCTTTTGACCTCTTTACAAATTTTAGGCAACCCCGGCCAGACCCCCTGCCCCGCTCAGTCCCTATGTGTGTATTCTAAGTGTGTATACACTTTTGATTATGAGATTCCGGACTCCCGATTCTGAGATTCCGGACTCCCGATTCCGAGATTCCGGACTCCCGATTCCGAGATTCCGGACTCCCGATTCTGAGATTCCGGACTCCCGATTCTGAGATTCCGGACTCCCGATTCTGAGATTCCGGACTTCCGATTCTGAGATTCAATATTCCCGATTCTGAGATTCCGGACTCCCGATTCTGAGATTCCGGACTCCCGATTCTGAGATTCCGGACTCCCGATTCTGAGATTCCGGACTTCCGATTCTGAGATTCCGGACTCCCGATTCTGAGATTCAATATTCCCGATTCTGAGATTCCGGACTCCCGATTCTGAGATTCAATATTCCCGATTCCATGATTCCGAGTTCCCGATTTCTGACTCAGTTATACGCGATTCCACAGTAGAATAAACAAGTGATTTAAAATTTCTTTCTACTCACTTTCTTGAATATTATTATTATTATTATTATTATTATTATTATTATTATTATTATTATTATTATTATTATTATTATTATTATTTCTTATTATTATTATTATTATTAATTATTATTATTATTATTATTATTATTTATATAAAAACATCGATTTTAATAATAAATAAATAATATAATATATATATATATATATATATATATATATATATATATATATATATATATATATATATATATATATATATATATATATATATATATATATATATTATATATATATATATATATATATATATATATATATATATATATATTGCAAAAGAGGGCGAGAAAAAATACCTTATGTCACCTCTCTCTCTCTCCCACCTCCTACAACCCCCACAACCTCACAACCTGTCCAAAAAGGAAATCAATCAAGTAAACCAACCAACCAAATAAATAAACCGAGTAAACCAACCAACCAAATAAATAAACCGAGTAAACCAACCAACCAACCAAATCGTGACCCAATGGCGACCGAATACCAAAAAACAGTTTTAAATTAAACAAAAGAACCAATAATGGCGCGTTCCAAAAAAATATTTGTCTGGTTGCCAGATTATTTAAAGGGTTGTCAGATCCTTAATTAAGGCATCATTTTTTTTTTTTTTTTTTTTTTTTTTTATGCCTTTCACTCCTCAGACTAATTTAGGAACTCCTTTGACGGCATTTATAATAAGGCATTCTTTTAATAATAAAAGTAATAATAATATAAGTAATAAAAATTTTTAAAAAAAAATAAATAGTAATAAGTAATAATTTACATAATAATTAATAACAAGTAATATTAATAATAATAATTTAAAATAATAATAAAATAATAATAATAATAATAATAATAATAATAATAATAATAATTAATAATAATAATAATAACAATAATAAAAAATAATAATAATAAAATAATAAAAATAAATAATAATATTAACAATAACAATAATAATAATAATAATAATAATAATAATAATAATAATAATAATAATAATAGCATTATTATTATTAAATAATAATAATAATATATAATAATTAATTATATATTATTATTATTATTATTATTATTATTATTATTATTATTATTATTATTATTATTATTAACCTAAGTGGTAAAGATCTTGTATTTCTCAATGTCCTTATATTGTTTGAAAAGAACTTGTCAAAATGCCC
>SEYY01021668.1:0-19977 GCA_009176605.1 Armadillidium nasatum
GGTTTTATATGTCTTCTATCAGAAATTAGTTCGAATATGACATAAATATAATACAAACAACCATACATATTTTCAATTACATAAATAAACAAAAAGAAATCTGAATATCGTAGACATAATGAAACCATTTTCTAAACATAAAGAATAACTATTCTAATAAAATGAAATAATAATAAAAAAAAATTATAATAAAATATATAATACAATAATTAAAAAAAAATTTCATAAAGGAAAATTAACAAAACAATCAATAATAAAATGAATAAAACATTAAAAATAGAGGATAATAACATCGTACGTCTGTCGTTTTGAAAATTATCGTACAGAACGTAAGAAAATAATAAATATTAAAATATACATCTTAAGGAGAGACTTCAACTGGATTTCATCCTTTTCAGGAACGAATTTGTTTTTTTTTTTTTTACTTTTTTTCATTATTTATATTTTAAAATCTATGCCGATTCCAAATCTGTAATCAGTTTTTTAAAATTCCAAGTGGTTCCCGAGAAAAGGACTTTTTAATTAACAAAATGTCAAATAACCTTGAAAATGTTAATGCGCGTACTCTATGCAATTTTTTTGGGATGTGGAGTCATTCAAATTTGTTTTGCAACATTTTTATAGCAAATCTTCTCTTGATTCGAAATATGTAATTAGTTTTTCATTATTCCAAATGGTTACTGAAATATGACCACTCAAAAAATCTCAAAAGGAAACCCTCTTATGGAAATACCCCAACTTTTGGGGGAAAATATATTTTTTTTTCATCAATTTTATAGTAAAATCTATGCTGCTTCCGAATCTGTATGAAGTTTTTTAATAGTTCCGAACGGTTTCTGAGAAAAAAACTTTTAAAGTGACACCTGTCAATGATCATCAAATTGTCGGTAAATCACTCTAAAAGGAATTTTTTTTTTTAATTTTATTGCCACAATTCTATAGGAAATAATACACAGAGTCCAAATGTGCAATTGGTTTTCCATAATTCCAAATAGTTACTGAAATATAACCACTCAAATAATCTCAAAGTGGGACCCTCCGAAGGATGGACACTAACTTTTGGGAGTAAAATTTTTTCATCAATTCTTTAGTAAATATATGCTGATTCTAAATCTGTAATTAGTTTTTCCTAATTCCAAGCGGTTCCTGAGGCAAAGACTTTTTAAGTGACACTTGTCGAATGACATTGAGTTTGGCGATATACGGCAACTTCAGAAATTTTTTTTAATAAATTTAAAATTTTTGTGTATATTGTATAGGAAATAATAAGCAGATTCCAAATATTTAATTAGTTTTACATAATTCCAAATGGTTACTGAGATATGACCATTCAAACGAGGAATGTACTTTATAAATAACATTATGAGTCTTAAGCTTATGCGATTTTCTCTAAATAGTACTTTTCAGAGAAAAAAATTTGCCAAAAAAAAACTAAGACAACGATCATTTTCAAACTTTTAATAGTTCCGAACGGTTTCTGAGAAAAAGACTTTTCAAGGGACACCTGTCAATGATCATCAAATTGTCGATTAATCACTCTAAAACGATTTTTTTTTTTTTTAATTTTATTGCCACAATTTTATAGAAAATAATACGCAGAGTCCAGATGTGCAATCAGTTTTCATAATTCCAAATAGTTACTGAGATTTAACCACTCAAAAAAATCTCAAAGTGGGACACTCCGAAGGAAGGACACTAACTTGTGGGAATAATTTTTTTTTTTCATCAATTCTTTATGCTGATTCCAAATCTGTAATTAGTTTTTCATAATTCCAAGTGGTTCCTGAGGAAAAGACTTCAAGTGACACCTATCGAATGACCTTGAGTTTGGCAATATACTGCAACTTCAAAAAAAAAAAACAAATTTAATAAATTTAAAAATTTGGTTTTGGCATATTTTTATAGGAAATAATAAGCAGATTCCAAATATGTAATTAGTTTTTCCTATCTCCAAATGGTTCCTAAGATGTGACTATTCAAACGTTGAATGTACTTTATAAATAACATTATGAGTCTTAAGTTTATGAGATTTTCTCTAAATAGCACTTTTAAAAATTAAAGAAGATAAATTATTTCAGATAGTTAAGAGAGAGAAAGGAAGAAAAGGATGCATGCTTGCACGAGACCAGAGTTTTCCTAAATAGGATAAATGGACACAAGTGAAAGGTGACAAACTTTAAGAATATAAAAGTAGAACGTATGTTGCAATAGAACTAATTAATGTGCCTTGGATGATTTTTTTTATTTAATGTTGAGTTATTTGCTTGTTTCATTTTAACAAAAATATAACAATTTTCCCTTCATCAATAATTTTTTATTTTGAATTGTTCTAACATTTGTGTTATAAATTAGCATTTTCCTGTAAACGTGAATGCATCTTGAGTTTCTTATGTTCATAACTACACATATAAAAGTTAATCAATACCTTAATAGTATCGTATGAAGGAACGTCACAGCTCCTTAATATCCCCGAACTAGAAATTGTACTGGAAAATTTCAAGCGGAGACTGTAATTGAAAAAGTAAATGTTCCGAGTATAATAGTCAAAGTATTTCCTATTTGTTCAGACCCTACAGTTTCAAATACTGCCCGCATAATGGAGTGTGAATTAACTTTCCTACCTTGTTGCCACCCTATTTTAGGATTTCCTCTTCGAAGCGTATTCTAAAGTAAACTAAAGCAATCAACATCAGGACCAGGCGTTCCGCTCTTTAGAAGATTCAAAGAATAATGGTGACTATAGATCACCGGAGATGATACTGTAAACCTTTGCATCATGTTTCTTGGGGGGAAGGTAAAATCTTTTAAAAAAAAATTATTTGACCAATTGAGCTGAAATTCTCAGGGTATATGGATATTTTTCCGAAGTTCAGAGTTGATTTTGAGTTTTTTTTTGAGTCTATAACGTTTTGAAAGTTATTTGTTCCCAAAGTTGAAAAATGAATAGCGGGGTCAAACCACTGGTCTTTCACTACTTGAAAAATTAACTGAACAACTTAGTCTCAATATCTTGCACTAGTGGGAACAGATTTTTTGATATCACATCTAGGAAAAAGTTATGAGCACTTGAATTTTTTCTTGGGAAAAAAATTGCAAGAAACGTAACCTTCCGGAGAAAAAAATTATTTTAAAAAACGCTACCTACTAATTTTTTTTATATTGTTTAGAGAATGGACAGTGCTACAACTTTTATTTAGTGAATTATTATGCAATTTGTTTGAAGCGAGATATAGTCTCTCAAACTTTGCGAATTTTTGAAATTTTGTCAAAAATGGGCCTTTTTGGTTGGACTATATATCGAAACCAACTAATCGCTTTGAATAAAGTAAGGAGAGGAATTTGTTTCCACATCCATCCTCTTTACATTCACCATAAATAAGATGTGTTATAGTTGTAGTTCTTATAAAAAAAAATTTCGTCCAAAAAGGTAAATTTTTTTCAAAAAATATTTTTTTTCGATAGGTGGTCTGTTTTGGTCTTATAAATTTTTTTCCATAACTCAAAAAACAAAAGTCTATTAGAAGCTCTATTGGCCCATAGAATTCTCAAAGCATAATAAAAATTTCAGATCATTCCGAAAAGTGTTTTGGCCCCACTACTGATTTGAAAAAGTGTCAAATTTCCCCTAAAAAAATTTTTTTTAACCCTTATAGACTCTGAAAAACGCAAGAAATATGCATTTTTCATTGGAAATTTCAGAAGAATCCGCTAAAAAAAATTTTTTTTTTTTTGAAATTGGACCTTTTCTTTGAGCATCTACATTGTTAAGATGATTAAAGGAAATATTTTAATTGACATTAAGATTTTTGGGGAAAACCTTGATTCTAGGATTTCCAATTAAGTATCGAGTAGCCTTTCATCATGCAAGATTGATGTCAAATGCCATATAATGTTTGAAAATATATATATTATCCAGAGTCAATTTCCCATTGCATCTAGAAAAGAATCAACAGTAGGAGACATTTTCCTTTTCTTAGTTCACTCGTACATCGAAGCATGGTTTGAATGATCCTTTCCCATTGAAGATAATTATTATGGTAAAATATTTCTGAAAAGGCTTGCAAAATATCCGGATGGCAATATTTCTCTTCCATCTATGAATAAACATCTCAATCATTTATTTTACCTTTCAAACATGTTTGTCGGAATAGCAATCTTTGAAGATCATTTACCAATAGAAATAAAGGTGAAAAAGATAAAGATTATGTAGACAGATAAACCAGAGTTCGAAGATATGAATATCAGAAAATCTCCAGTATGCCAGGACGAGATGAAGAACGTAGTTAAGTGCGACATCAGCCATTTCATTAACCTTTTTTACTTTAATTAACATATTTTCAACATTTCACATTTATACCAGTTTCTTAGACTCGGATCCCGATCAATGGAATTCAAGTGACAATTACATACAAGGAAAACTATTCATTAATAATTTAAATGCAACAAATGATTTGGCTGAAAAAGGCATTAAATTAATCGAAGAGAAATGCAGCGTCTTGACAAATGATGAAAATCAGAGGCAGTTTTTATTGCATGTGATAAGAAACCATAGTGAAAATTATCCTGATTGCCAAAAAAAAAAAAAAAAAAAAAAAAAAAAAAAAAAAAAAAAAAAAAAAAAAAAAAAAAAAAAAAAATTAAAAAATAAAAAAAAATCAAAGGAAGATACGTACAATGTAATTATTATTAATTTTTTTTATGTTTCGCCTCATAAGCCAATGTAGTCATTTAATCTGTCATAAGGAACGGTGTTTTACTGTAAAGTTTCATTAATATCTTCAATAATAAAAAATAGTTACTCATATAGCAGCGTAATACATAAAATTAGATGAAAACTAAATTCAATATTATAATATTTATTGTGAATAGCAACTGAAATATATATATGTTCGAAGAATAAAATGCAGTAAATTATGACTAAATTGGAAGCCTGTTTTCCATTAATTAAACGACATCCAATGTATCTGCAGTTTTACACTTTCTTCTTTAAGTAATCAAAATATTTAAAAAGGTAAGATACTCAAAATGAATAAATAAATATATAAGAAAAATAGTGAATCCTCCAAACAAACCTATTAAAAATCATATAATTTTAAAACTCCACACAAATCCCATTGACATTCATAATAGCTAATCTTACTAAATAACTAAGTATGCAATGGGTTTGGAAGGGTATTGATTTCAAAATAAACACTTTGCATTTTTACAGCTACATAAGTCCACGCTCTATTCAAGTTACATTGTAAATTCTGAATGTCTATTCCTGGAAAAAGGATAATTACAATATTTTCCGAGTAAATTGCATTCCTTCAGTCTTGACGTTAGAAATTTTCTTCTTACTATCCCTGATTAGATCATCTAGTTCTCTTTGATTGGAAAAGTTAGAACATCCACTAGCTTCGAATTCTGCACACATATGATAAGAGGAATTGCTCTCGGAGAAACAATCAATTTTAAGGGGAAAGTTATTTGAAAGACATAATCAATATAATAATAATAATAATAATAATAATAATAATAATAATAATAATAATAATAAATAATAATAATAATAATAATAATAATAATATACTACTACTACTACTACTACTATACTAATACTACTACTAATAATAATAATAATAATAATAATAATAATAAATAATAATAATAATAATAATAATAATAATAATAATAATAATAACAATAATTTTATTTTTTTTACAAAAAAAAGTTCTTTAATACCCTGGATAATAAATAAATAATAAAATAATAATAATAATAATAATAATAATAATAATAATAATAATAATAATAATAATAATAATAATAATAATAATAATAATAATAATAATAATAATAATAATAATAATAATAATAATAATAATAATAATAATAATAATAACAATAATTTTATTTTTTACTAAAAAATGTTCTTAATACCCTGGATCATTACCGAAAATGATAAATTGTTAACTTGTTAAAAGTTCTCTCACATTTAACACGATTAAATATTTACAAACAAATGGAAATGGGAATTGACTAACGCAGCAAAAGACCCAAAAACAATATTTCCAAATAAATGCTTAAAGCTGTGAAAGATTAAAATAGAAAGATGATAGGAAAACACATGAACCTTATCGGAATCAGCATTAAAAATTTAGGAAAAGTAAGAAACTAAAAAGTATGGATAATTTTCTTATTTTAAATTTTCATACACTATATTATTATTATTATTATTATTATTATTATTATTATTATTATTATTATTATTATTATTATTATTATTATTATTATTATTATTATTATTATTATTATTATTATTATTATTATTATTATTATTATTATTATTATTATTATTATTATTATTATTATTATTATTATTATTATTAATTATAACTTTATTTAATAATAATAAGTCAATTAATTTTATAATTGTTAATATTAATATTATCATTTTCATAATTAATATTCCAATTATTATTATAATAATAATAAAAATAATAATAATAATAATAGTAATAATAATTATTACTATTATTATTATTATTATTATTTTTATTATTATTAATAGATTTATATTATTAAAATTTTTTGAAAAAGTTAATGAAATAAATTTATAAAGCAAAATTATAAGTAGAGAGTTTAACAGATAAAAGAACAAACGAAGTTAAAATCCCTTTCATTAAATCACTATTCATATTTCCTTTTATGTGATCATAAATCACATAAAATGATGATTGAACTTGCTGAGAATAAATAGGGATCTTTTCCGCCTACTCAGCACTTGTATTGGCAAAGAAAAAGAACAATACAGTGAAATAAATTCTGATATATATATATATATATATATATATATATATATATATATATATATATATATATATATATATATATATATATATATATATATATATATATATATATATATATATATATATATATATATATATATATATATATATATATATATATATATATATATATATATATATATATATATATATATATATATATATATATATATATATATATATATATATATATATATATATATATATATATATATATATATATATATATATATATATATATATATATATATATATATATATATATATATATATATATATATATATATATATATATATATATATATATATATATATATATATCCTCCGGAAGGCAAAGGGCGGAGACCTACCTATTTCCACCGGAGATGGAAAAGTCCTATCATTGCCATTAGAGTCCGACGTGTACAGACACACGTCGGTTGAAAGTGTGCAAGTCAGAAGATGTTTGGAAAATAGATAATGAAAGTGTGTTAAAAGCTTTACCATTAGAATATATGCAAGATTGAGTATAAAAATTAGGTCTCAGGTCGGAGAGTGGATAGAGAAAAGATGAAACTGTGTAGAAAGTCGTGTCGCACGAGCCCATATCAATGCAGGAGGTATGCAAAGTGAGAGTTTAGAAGAGTGGTGTCGATTGTACTAGCAATAGTATAGAGATAGTGACGCAACAATCCATCGGATAGAAAGAGATTTTAGAGAGTTAGTAATACCAAAAGAGTTTATATGACGAAAAACCAATGACGGAACATTTTCGAGAAGAGCTGTATGTTTGTAACCACCCCAGATGTGTGAGGCGTACTCCTTACAAGGTCGAACAACACCACTATAAAAAGCAAGCGACTGTGGTGACGTAAAAAATCATGAAAGAGTCTCTGAACTCACAGTCTCTTAGAAACTTGTTTAGAATTGGAAGTAATGTGATCCTTCCAAGAAAAATCAAGAGAAAAAGAAACACCGAGAATACTGAGGACATATAAAGGTTTGAGTCGTGTGTTTCAAAGAAGATATCATAGATGTGTGGAAGGTTGTGTCGAGCTGAGAGATGGATGAATTGAGTTTATGAAGCATTGAAAACGACCATGTTTTCTCTGACTTTATTTGAAATGCGAGATGGATAGAGGTCAGTTGCTCCAAATTCCCATTTCTTGCAACAATTAAATTTTGTCTTTCAAATTGAAAAGAGTAATGAAGGATGGAGTCATTGGCATATGAATGGATAAGAATAGGACAGAGCTTTGAGGAACACCACTATTTATAGATTTAAAGGAAGAGCAATGGCCGTCTACAGCTTCTACAATAGCAAGATCAGAAAGGAAATAAGAAAGAAGGTCACAGAGAGAAGAATAGATTCCGAAAGAGGGAAATTTTGAAATCAAACCTTTGCGCCAGACTCTTTTGAATGCTTTCGAAATGTCTATCGCCAGAGCGAAAGATTCACAGAAACTTCGAGGAGCTTAGGACGAAGAGCAAAAAAGAAGGAAATATCACCAATAGAGCATTCTTTACGAAAGCCATACTGGCGATCAGAGGTAAGATTCGTAGAATTACGGTTCATCCCAATCTTCCTGTTAAGGATAGATTCGAAAACTTTAGAAAGAACTGAGGTTAAAGAAACAAGACGATAACTGGAAGCTTGAGAGATGTCTCCCTTCTTCGGCAAAGGCTGAATGAGCGCACGTTTTCAACAAGAAGGGAAATTTGAAGTAGAAAGACAGAGACAAATAGTTTATCAAGGCAGGGTGCAAGCTCAGAAGCACAAGTTTTATTACCGCAAGAGTGTTAAACTCAGAGAGAACAGAAATGACATCTTTAGAAGAATTTGATATTATAAAAATTTCCAAATTCTCAAGCCCATATCAAAATCTTTGACCTAATATCGTACCATTTATATATATATATATATATATATATATATATATATATATATATATATATATATATATATATATATATATATATATATATATATATATATATATATATATATATATATATATATATATATATATATATATATATATATATATATATATATATATATATATATATATATATATATATATATATATATATATATATATATATATATATATATATATATATATATATATATATATATATATATATATATATATATATATATATATATATATATATATATATATATATATATATATATATATATATATATATATATATATATATATATATATATATATATATATATATATATATATATATATCTATGGATCATAAACTTCTGAAGGAATCTAGAGAAGTAGTTAATACTTGCCACAATGTAAGGTCAAAAACCAAGCCTTGGTGTCTACATCAATCTCAAACTGGCATCTGAAACCGACTAGCCCTAAAACCAGATATTTTAGGGGCTTTTCGAGAGAGACTTTTAGGAGCCAATGAAAAAACATTTTGAAACTACTGACAGAATGAAGCATCTTCATGGGAGAAGATTAAGAATGAAAGAGTCTGAGAAATACCGGAAACCTAGTCAAGTTACATATCGACATGTCTCTACAAAGTGTGTATAAGTCAAAGGAAGTTGGGAAAATAGATAAAGGTAGTGTGTTCCAGAATTTACCATTAAAGCACATGTAAGTTTGAGTATAGCGTTTAAGTCTGGCATCGGATATTTGGTAAGAGGAAGTGTTCAATGAGAGAGTTCAGAAGAGCAGTGCTCGTTTTAATGGCAAAAGTACAGAGGGTGACTCAACAAATCGATAGGCAGAAAGAGATTGGAGAGAAAAAATAATGAGCGGAACATTTGAGAAGAAGAAAAACCCTAGAATTTATCTTTTCAAGGAGAAACCAAAACATATATTTGAGGCGTACTCCATACAGAAATGTACAAAGCCCCTATAAAGGGAAAGCAACTGGCGTTTCGTGAAGAAATTAGAAAAGCGTCTCAGAACACATAATCTCTTAGAAACCTGTTTAGAATGAGTACTAGTGTTATTCTTTCAAAAAAATCAAGAAAAAATACAGAGTATAAAGATCAGATGTAGGTTTAAGTAGTGTGTTTTCTAGATGTTATTCAGTAGAAGGTTGTGGTGAGTAGAGAGATGGATTAACTAAAATTTTGAGGGATTGAAAAAGACCGCATATTCTCAGTCTGAGTTTGAAAAAACGGAAAAATCAGAGGTTAGTAACTCCAAAGCCACCTTCCTTGCGTCAATGAACTGCTATTAGGATGGGTGTCTTTCAAATTGAAAAGAGTTTTTTATGATGGGTTTAGTTATCAACATAGTAGTGGATAGGTGATGAAGTAATAGCGAGAAAATCTTTAATAAAAAGAAGAAAAAGTGTTGTAGATTGGACAGATCTCTGGAGATAATTATTAATAATAGATTTAAAAGATGAAGTGGGATTGTCTACAACAGCTACTATAGAACGACTGAAAGGGAATCAAAAAGAATGCTAAAAGAAAAGAATAGATTCCGAAAGCAAGAAATTTTGAAATCAAAGTTTTGTGCCAGATTCTATATAAGGTTTTCAGTTGAAGCAAAAGATTCACCGAAATGCAAAAAAGAGAAGAACCAAGAATCATATATATATATATATATATATATATATATATATATATATATATATATATATATATATATATATATATAATATATATATATATATATATATATATATATATATATATATATATATATATATATATATATATATATATATATATATATATATATATATATATATATATATATATATATATATATATATATATATATATATATATATATATATATATATATATATATATATATATATATATATATATATATATATATATATATATATATATATATATATATATATATATATATATATATATATATATATATATATATATATATATATATATATATATATATATATATATATATATATATATATATATCATTGGTGGGCAAAGGTCTGAGACCTATCAAGTTACCACCAGAGTTAGGGAGGAATCCAGAAATCAGATAAATTTAAAAGGCCGACATGTCTTGATACACGGCGTTTAAAGTTGTGTAAGTAATTGGAAGCTAGAAAAATGGATAAAGGGAGTGTATTTCAGACTTTACCAGTAGAGTATATGTAAAATTGAGTATGAAAATTTAGTCTGTTGTCGGAGAGTTGGAAACAGAAAGAATAAGAGCGTGAAGAAAGGCGTGCCCTCCTTCTCAATGGAGGAGGTATGCAACGGTAGAGTTCAGAAAAGCAGTGATCATTGTAATAGTGATATTATAGAGAGAGAAGCGCAACAAATTTACGGGCAGAAAGAGACTGAAGAGAATTAGTGAGAGTAGAATAGTTATTAAGACGAAAAGCCAAGACTCCACCTTCTCATGGAGTGCTGTATGAATGGAACCATCCCAGATATGTTTACGCATGAAAAAATTCTGAAACCTCTAAGAACACTTAAAATCTTAGAATCTTACTTGGAGAGAGAAATAATGTAATCTTTTCAAGAAAGATCGCTAGAAAAAGAAACACCAGGAAAATTAAAGAGAGATGAAGATTTGAGTTATTTGTTTTCGAAGAAGATATCATAGTTGTGTGGAAGATTGTGTCGAGAAGAGAGATGGAGAAATTGAGTTTTTGAGGCTTTGAAAACGACCATGTTTTCTCTGCCTCAATTTGAAATACGAGAAAGATCAAAGGTCATTTGCTCCAAGGCTACCCTATTTGAATCTAATAACTGCTTTCAAATTGAAAGGATTAATGCAGAGTGAAGTCATTGGTAGAGGAGTGGATAGGAGATAAAGTAAAGGTCATTAATGAAAATCAGAAAAAGAGTTGGGATTGGACAGAAACACCACTATTAATAGATTTAAAGAATAAACGGTGGAAGTCTACAACAGCTGCAAAAGAACGACCAGAATTGAAAACAGAGAGAAGGCCACAGAGAGAAGGATAGATATTGAAAGAAGGAAGTTTGGAAATCAAAGCATTGTGTCAGACTCTCTATCGAAAGCTTTCGATATACCCAGCGCGACAGCAAAAGATTCACCCAAATTCCAAAGAGTAGAAGACCAAAAGTCAGACAGAAGAGAAAGAAGATCACCAGTAAAGCGTTTCTTACTAAAGCCATACTGGCGATCAGAGATAAGATTAGAAGAACTGAGATGTTTCCAAATCTTCCTGTTAAGGATAGATTAGAAAATTTAAAAAGAATGGAGGTTAAAGAAATAGACTATAGTTGGAGGGTAAAAAGCTGTCCTTCTTCTTCGTCAAAGGCTGGATGAGCACACGTTTGCAACAAGAAGGTAAGGTTAATGTAACAAGACAGAGACGAAATAGTTTACCAAGGCAGCTCGGAAGCCTAAGTTTTGTGAACCACAGGAGGAATACCATTAGGACCTTTAGATTATTAGTGTTAAGCTCAGAGAGAGCAGAAATGACGTCTTTAGGGTCAATTAAAATTTTAAGCTTCAATGAGTTTGAGGGAGTTGAAGGAGTAGGAACAGCTCCGGAATCGTCTAAGGTTGAATTAGAGGCAAAGGTTTGAGCAAAGAGTTCAGCTTTAGAGGAAGGCAAAACGGCAGTTGTCCCGTCGGAAAATACTAAAGGTGGAAAAGAGTAAGAAGCAAAGTTAGAGGTAACATATTTTCAAAAATGCCAGAAAGGGCGTGAAGAAGAAGAACAGTAAAGATTATTGTATTATAAGTAAAAAATTTAAATGTCGCGGATAATAGATTTTGTACGATTCCGGGATGAAATATAAGTTGCATAAGTTTCTTGAGTTTCTAAACGACGGTAATCTCAAAAGGCAGCATCCCTGTGGAGGATAACTCAAGAACAAGCAGTGTTAATCCAAGGTGTGTTAGGATTAGTAGATGTGAAAGAATCTGGAATGTGCGCCTCCATGCCAGATAGAATCACCTCCGTAATGAATTCTGCACACTCAGAGGGACCCCTCCCTCGGAAGCAGTAATCATTCATTGGAAATCAGAAAAGTTCAACCGCAAGTCAGACCAGTTAGCAGCACCGAAATATCTGAAGGCGGTTCCGTTCTTGCGGAAGACTTAAAGAGACATTTCAAGATACAGAGATACAAAGAGATCCGATGAACCCAGAAGTGGAAAGAATTTAAAAGAGTAAGTTGAAGGATAAGTAGTTAGCAAAAGATCAAGTATACGGCATCAAGTATCAGGGATACGGGTAGAGAGATGCACCAACTACTCAAGGTTTTTCTGAAAAAAATGGTAAGCGAGTTCACCAGCTGGATCATGAGAGCTAGAGGAAAGTCACTGGCGGTGATAAACATTGGAATCACCTAAAATGATGATTTTGGAGAAAGGAGGAGAAGAAAGAATGTTTTATTTTGGAGTTAAGAGTCGAATAATTTTTTATAGTTGGTAGAATTAGGAGATAAATAGACAGAACAAATGAATTTATTTGTAGAGTTGCAAGAAAGTTTAAGCCATAAAGTAGAGAATCCAGAAGATTCCTAATTAGAGACACGAGAACAGACAACATCGTTGAGCACATATGTGGTACATCCGCCTTTGGCTGAAAATTGAGGATAGAGACAGTACGAGGAAACAGAGTAATTTTTGATGTCAGAGCACTCAGACACATGAGTTTTAGTTAGGAACAAGAAAAGAAGGTGTTGTTCGACAAAGTTGAAATTAGAAAAGAGAAAGCGAATGTTTCAGAAGTTAGTGAAATGAGAAGACCGTGGACCATGAAAAGTCGGCTTAAAGGTCTTCGTAGTACCAACCCCATCACCGGAGGCCATCAACTCTCAGGTTTTGATGGGGAAAGGGGTAGATGAGGGGCTATGTTTGTAAGCTGCCTCTCCAAGCTTCTAAGAATCAGCTTTATGTTTCCCCATTTTGAAAATTATTTTTTTAAAGATAATGTACGTGTACGTGATTGTAAATTTGTAGGATACATTTGAAGAAAGGAGAAGGTTGTGGGAGTATAGAGACTCCAATGTGAGTCAAGGGTACACTAGATACCCTCTGAAAAAATGAAGGGCGAAAAGGAAAGAACCTAAGTTCAACGGAGTGGAATGGAATGGTTTAGCTCACCCAATCAACCAGAGGGTTTTAAATGCAGTGGGGTATTTATATATATATATATATATATATATATATATATATATATATATATATATATATATATATATATATATATATATATATTATATATATATATATATATATATATAAAATACCATAAGGTTGGGCAAAAGCGAAAATAAAATTAAAGGCGCAAATACGCGTTTGCGCTTAAAAGGTATTTGCGCTTTTGAAAAGTTTTCCAATTTACCAAAGAGTAATGTTTGGCATAATTAATAGAATTGGACAGAGAAAATGAGACTTTAGAAAAAGTTAATACTTTTAATAGGAATGCGACGATATTAAAAAGTGTCCATTTATAAAATATAACATATAAATATATATATTATATATATATATATATATATATAATATATATATATATATATATATATATATATATATATATATATATATTATATATATATATATTATATATATATATATATATATATATATATATATATATATATATATATATATATATATATATATATATATATATATATATATATATATATATATATATATATATATATATATATATATATATATATATATATATATATATTATATATATATATATATATATATATATATATATATATATATATATATATATATATATATAATATATAGATATATATTATATATATATATATATATATATATATATATATATATATATATATATATATATATATATATATATATAATATATATATATATATATATATATATATATATATATATATATATATATATATATATATATATATATATATATATATATATATATATATATATATATCTGAGTCGTATGTAAAGGGTAATAAAAGAAAGCAAGTTATGAAATTTTTATAAAATATTAATGTAAATTATAATTTAAGAAAAGTTAATATTATACCTATTAATAACTTGAAGGTAAAATAAAATCAATAAAAAATATTCTCTGATTTTATTCCTTCGTTTGTCTCTTCGAACAATAGAGCTTTATGCATGTCAATTTAAGCTCAATTTACTCACATTTAATCGTCTCCATGAAGTGATATTTTTTATTGCTTTTCATGTTATAAATTAGGATGCACGGTTTAGGTAATAGAGATTTAAGGGTTTTCAATTGAATTCCTCTAAGAGTTTGGTAATAAAGTTTCTATTTTAGAAAAAAAATTGAAGCCATTCATTCCTATTCCACAAATGGAAAGAAACTCTTTACGCTCCCAAATTTCCATATGTTTTGTGTAGTTTTTCCTAGAATCTTTTTTTGAAATAGGAATTTTTTGGTTGCCAATTAAAGGATGCTTTTATTATGTTCCACTTCTATTAAGACGTCAAATTGAAGACATACAATTGCAACTCTGTAATTATATGTTACCAAATAATGAAGAGCCTTTTGCGTCTTTCTACATAATGAATGACATTTTGAAGTCTTTCAACTTATGGAGATTTTACTAAAAATATTTTTAAATAATAATTTTCTCTATTGCGTTATATATATATATATATATATATATATATATATATATATATATATATATATATATATATATATATATATATATATATATATATATATATATATATATATATATATATATATATATATATATATATATATATATATATATATATATATATATATATATATATATATATATATATATATATATATATATATATATATATATATATATATATATATATATATATATATATATATATATATATATATATATATATATATATATATATATATATATATATATATATATATATATATATATATATATATATATATATATATAATAGTTTTGATGATAATGGGTTTTTGAGATGTGAGGTTAATATAATGTATAAAATGCAAAGGAGTTTCAAATTAATGACCTTTCGTTAATGAGTTTGGTCTCTCTTAAAATTGGCAGGTGTCAACCACCTTAACCCCAAGTCGTATATATCAAAAAAATGATCAACCGAGATGCACCTCATTTTTCTCTTTCTTTTTCTTTCAGCTTTCCATCTGTTTTTTTTTTTTTTTTTCCTTCTTTTGGTCTTTCATGTATTCCCAAGAGACATAATTTAAGCTTTATAAATTGGACACACCAAACCGACATTCGCGCTTCGAATAAAGAATTACTTTCATCAAAAATTCGACCAAACTTTTCTTATAATTTATCTCAACTTCATTTAGTTTGGTTAGACATCCACTCAAATTATTTGCATTTGCTTTTTTTTATACTTCTATTTTTTCAGCTTTTTAATCAATATTTTTAAATTACATTATCTGCGCATATATATATATATATATATATATATATATATATATATATATATATATATATATATATATATATATATATATATATATATATATATATATATATATATATATATATATATATATATATATATATATATATATATATATATATTATATATATATATATATATATATATATATATATATATATATATATATATATATATATATATATATATATATATATATATATATATATATATATATATATATATATATATATATATATATATATATATATATATATATATATATATATATATATATATATATATATATATATATATATATATATATATATATGTCTCCTGTGGTGGTCAAAGGCCAGAGGCCTTCCAATATCCACCAGAGTTGTGGAGTATTCTGAATCTGGTCGCTAATGGCCGACATGACCCGATACACGGCGCTTAAAGCTGTGCAAGTCAAAGGAAGTTGGGAAAACAGATAAAGGGAGTATGTTCCAGAATTTACCAGTAGAGTACATGTAAGAGTGAGCATAACGGTTAAGTCTGGGGTCAGAGAGTTGGACAGAGAAAGGATGAGACTGTGTAGAAAGTCGTATCGTAAGAGCCCTTCTCAATGGAGGAGGTATGCGACGTGAGAGTTCAGAAGAGCAATGTCAGTTGTAATAGCGATAGTATAGAGAGAGTGGCGCAACAATTCGACGGGAAGAAAGAGATTGGAGAGAGTTAGTAAGAGCGGGAGAGTTGATAAGCCGAAAAGCTCTAGACTCCACCTTTTCAAGAAGAGCTGTATGTGTGGAACCACCCCAGATATGCGAGGCGTACTCCATACAGGGGCGAACAACACCCCTATACAGAGCAAGCAACTGGGGTGGCGTATAAAACTTACGAAGGCGCCTCAGAACACCCAACCTCTTAGAAGTTTGTTTAGAGAGAGAAGTAATGTGATCTTTCCAAGCGAGAAAAAGAAACACCGAGAATATTGAGAACAGATGAAGGTTTGAGTTGAGTGTTTTCGAAGAAGATATCATAGTTGTGTGGAAGATTGTGTCGAATAGAAAGATGGAGGAATTGAGTTTTTGAGGCATTGAAAACGACCATGTTTTCTCTGCCCCAATTTGAAATACGAGAAAGATCAGAGGTCAGTTGCTCCAAGGCCATCCTTCCTGAATCTATCAACTGCTGCTGGGTAGGGACGTCTTTCAAATTGAAAAGAATAATGAAGAGTGGAGTCATCGGCATAGGAGTGTATAGGAGACGAAGTAATAAAGAGAAGATCATTGATGAAAATTAGAAAAAGAGTTGAGGATAGGACAGATCCTTGAGGAACACCACTATTTATAGATTTATAGGATGAACGGTGGCCTTCTACAAAAGCTGCTATAGAACTTCCGGAAAGGAAATTAGAGAAAAGGTCACAGAGAGAAGAATAGATTCCGAAAGAGAGAAGTTTGGAAATCAAAGCTTTGTTCCAGACTCTATCGAAGGCTTTCGATATGTCTAGCGCAACAGCGGAAGATTCACCGAAACCCCGAAGAGCGGAGGACCAAGAGTCAGAAAGTAGGGAAAGAAGATCACCAGTAGAACGTTCTTTACGAAAGCCATACTGGTGATCAGAGATAAGATTAGAAGAATTGAGATGTTTCCAAATCTTCCTGTTGAGGATAGATTCGAAAATTTTAGAAAGAACGGAGGTTAAAGAAATTGGACGATAGTTAGAGGGTTGAGAAGGGTCCCCCTTCTTCGGCACAGGCTGAATGAGCGCCGTTTCCAGCAAGATAGGAAGGTCGAAGTAGAAAGGCAAAGATGAAATAGTTTACCAAGGCAGGGTGCAAGCTCGGAAGCACAAGTTTTGAGACCGCAGGAGGAATATCATCAGGACCATACGCCTTCTTAGTGTTAAGCTCAGGGAGAGCACAAATGACATCTTTGGAAGAAATTATAATATCAATGATTCAGTGGGGTTTGAAGGAGGAGAAATAGCTCCAGAATCGTTTAAGGTAGAATTAGAAGCAAAAGTTTGAGCGAAGAGTTCAGCTTTAGTAGAAGGTAAAATGGCAGTTGTACCATCAGAAGAAACTAGAGGAGGGAAAGAGGAAGAAGCAAAGTTAGATTTGACATTTTTTGCAAAATGCCAGAAAGGGCGAGAGGAAATTGAACCAGAAAGATTATTGCATTTGCGACGGAAGAAAAGAGTTTTTGGAATCTCGAAGAATAGATATTGCACGATTCCGGGATGAACTATAAGTTGAATGGGATTCAGGGGTTTGAAGACGACGGTAATCTTTGAAGGCAGCGTCCCTGCGGAGGATAGCGCGAGAACAAGTAGAGTTAAACCAAGGCTTGTTAGGTTTAGTAGAAGGGAAAGAATATTGAACGTACGCCTCCATGCCAGAGAGAATCACCTCAGTTATGCGCTCTGCACACTCCGAGGGATCCCTCCCATGAAAGCAATAATCATTCCATGTGAAATCAGAGAAGTACAACCGCAAGTCAGACCAGTTAGCAGCACCGAAGTGCCACAAACGTTTCCTCGCAGAAGGCGGGGGTCGTTCTTGCGGAAGACTTGAAGAGACAAAACAAGATTCGAGATAAGAAGGTGATCGGATGAACCCAGAGGAGGAAAGAGTTTAACAGTATAAAGAGAAGGATAAGAAGTAAGGAAAAGATCAAGTATGTTGGGTTCATCACCAAGGCGATCAGGGATATGGGTAGAGAGTTGCACCAACTGCGCAAGGCTGTTCTGGATAAGAAAGTTGAAGGCGAGTTCAAAAGCTGGATCATGAGAACTACATGAAAGCCATTGGCGGTGGTGAACATTGAAATCACCTAAAATGATGATTTCAGAGAAAGGAGAAGAAGATAGAATGTGCTCTATTTTGGAGTTTAAATAGTCGAAGAATTTTGGATAGTCAGTAGAATTAGGACATAAATAAACAGAACAAATAAATTTAGTAGCAGAATTTCAAGAGAGTTTTAGCCATAAAGTAGAGAATTCAGGAGACTCCAAATTAGAGACACGAGAGCAAATAACATCGTTGCGGACATATGCGCAACAACCACCTTTGGCTGAAAATTGAGGATAGAGACAGTAGGAGATAACAGAATAAGGTTTGCTGTCAGCATACTCAAGCAACTGAGTTTCGCTTAGAAACAAGAGATGAGGTTTAGAAGAAGAGAGATGGGGTTCGACAAAGGGGAAATAATAAAAATGACCTCGAATGTTGCAGAAATTAATGAAAAAAGAAGACCGTGCACCGGGGCACGACGGACGCCGGGTCATGGCGGCACCATCCCCATCATCGGAGGCCGCCAACTCCCAAGTGATGATGGGGTGAGGGGTGGATTGAGGGGCATTCTTTGGATGCCGCCCCTCGGAAGCATCTCCGAGGCAGCTGTAGGTTTCGCCATTTTGATTTGTTTTATAAAGGTAATGTAAGAGTAAGCGCTTGTAAAATGTGGGAACGTGTGAAGAATTGGGGTGGAGAGGTAGTTGGAGCATAGACACTCCGGAGTGAGGCCGAGGTACACTACAGACCCCCTGAGAAAGTGAAATGCGAAAAGGAACGAACCAAAGGGCAACGGAGTGAAACGGAATGGTCTAGCCCATCCTATCACTCCGTGGTTTATGCTCAATGGGGGGTACTTGCATCGCTTCGGACGGCGCTACGTCCTTCCCCTATATATATATATATATATATATATATATATATATATATATATATATATATATATATAATATATATATATATATATATATATATATATATATATATATATATATT
>SEYY01021669.1:0-50472 GCA_009176605.1 Armadillidium nasatum
AGTTGTTTATTCTGCGAACAAAATGGATAGCGAGATATAACATAGGACAGGTCGTTAGAATGTACGTGAAGAATAATGAAAGGTCCCGTAAAACGAGTCTTAAATTTATTAGACACCAAATCACCCTGATGGTGCGTCTTAAAAGCCACCTTTTCTCCTTCCTTAAAGGGTGCAAAACGGGAAGCTGGTTCACGCCAGTACTTTTGCAAACAGGGACTCCTTGAAAAATCATGTGCATGCTTTCAAAAGAATATCACTCGGTGTAGCATCAATAGCCGAAATGCCATGTATTGTTGTACAGAATAACCGCCTGAGGCAACTTATCATCCCAAGATGCAGGATTATCCTGTGCCAACATTCGCAAAGTTTGTAACAAAGTGCGATTAACCCTTTCCGTCACTCCGTTACCTTGTGGCATATGACTAGAAATTAATACATGTGAAATTCCAAATTCTTTCAATACCTTATTAAATGGTTCCCCCATAAATTCCAGCCCACGATCACTCAAAAGGCGATCAGGAATATACGGTAAAAATGGCAAGAGTTTGTACTTGAAAGCATTAGCGACTGAAACACTAGTTTTATTACTTAGGGGCACTATAGAGATAAATTTTGAAAAATGGTCAATAGCTACTAAACAGTATTTATTATTTCTATGGGTACGGGGCAACTGCAATAAATCAACGGCCAACAAATCAAAAGGATAAGAAGATGAAATTTTTAACATAGGGGGTTTTATCGTATTAGGATTATTTTTATTTTGCTGGCACTGTGAACATGAACGGCAAATGTCCGAGACTACCTGGACTACCCTAGGATTCCACAACTCCTCATAAATAAGGAATATCAATTTATTGCGTCCTAAATGACCATACTCATAATGTATTTGGGAGACCATAGATATTAAGAAAAAGAAAGGGACAATATATTTTTTCCTATTATTTACATCAATACATAGAATACCACCTTCTATATAGATTTTGTTATGAACTGGTTTATACAGTTTTAAAACCTTACTCCATTGAGCTACAGGGGTATGATTTTTAACTACTCTCAATAAATTTTTTAACAGGGAATCTTTCTTTTGTTCCTTAAGAATAAGCTCACTATCTATAGAAAAAGAGGACAGTGAAAGAAGATTATCCCCATCATCTAACACATTATCATTATTAATTTTTACTAGCTTTATTTGGAGGTATATTGATCATATTGACTTTAACCTGCTCAGTTTCATGACTAAATGGGAACAAGAAGATTATAATGTACCCCAGAAACACATTTTAAATGACATATATTAGAATCAGAATCATTACCATAAATCATAGGTATTGGGGTGTTAAAATAAACTAAAACCCTACACTTACTCAATTGTGTAAACGCATGAATAGCCTCAGGAACAGGCATCTGACCAGGGTATTTCATTAACCTTAATCTTTTTAATGTATTTCGTCCTTGCAGATTATACTTACGAGGATCTTTCAACATTTCCTCCGATAACTACCTCTCTGATCTCTGCATGACCTTGCTCAGTCCCTTCCAACCACAGGGATAAGCACCGGAACAGAGAATCCCCTCCTCCAGGTACCTCCACCTGTTTAAACCCAGCTGGAATAAATGACTGATTCGTAATACAATCATCCACTTCTTCAACCACAGCATTAGAATTTTCCAAATCCTCTGTAGGGACTGGCGAACGCGACAAAGCATCAGCAAGAATATTCTTATTCCCGCTTATGTGCCTTATTTCAAAATTGTACGCGCTTAATTCATTTAGTGTCCTAGCGATGCGACCATCTGCTGCTGACATGTTATGCAAATATTGAAGAGGTTCATGATCGCTATAAATAATAAACTTCTTTTCGTTGCACAAGAATGGCCTCAACGCCTTGACTGCCCAACGTAGAGCAGCTAATTCCCGTTCCACGGTAGAATAACTTTGTTGTGCTTTAGAAAAGGTCATTGAAATATACGCTATAGGTCTGGATTCACCCTCTTTCTGTTGTGACAGGAACAGCTCCACTTCCGATGTCTGAAGCATCAACATAGAGTTCTAATGGGGGCGAATCCTGACTATAGTCTGGAAATGTCAGTATGGTGGGACTCACCAGAGCAGACTTAAGCTTTTCAAAAGCCGTCTGACATTCCGGCGTTCCAATTTACTACTCTTCCTCCTGTCTGACAAGACAGGGGCTTGCTAATTGCAGAACAATCAGGAATATGCCGACGTAAAAGTTCACCATTCCCAAAAACTGCCGTAGCTGTTTGACAGTGGTGGGAACTGGGAAATTCAAAGCTCCCGACAGATTCTTCTCCAGTGGAAGAATACCCTGACCACTGATAAGGTGGCCCAAGAATTCCACTGACTCTCGGCACAATTTAGTCTTTTTGGGCTTTAATTTGAACCCGTTTACATGTAGCGCTCTTAAAGCTTTTTCCAAAGATAGAATATGCTGCTCGAAAGTCTCAGAACGAATTATAATATCATCTAAGTAAGCCATTACTTCTGACCATGGAATACCAGATAAGGCCAGCATCATGCCTCTTTGGAAAGTGGCCGGCCCGCCTTTCACACCAAATGGCATTCTGAGGAACTCGTAATGCGATAGCGGGGTGGAAAATGCCGTCTTCTCAATACTATCCTCAGCCATCTCAATCTGATAATATCCTCGTACCAAATCGATTGTCGTAAAGAATTTCGCGCCCGACATATTATATATCGAGTCAATAAGGTTTGGCAATGGAAAAGCGTCACTTTTGGTTACCCTGTTGAGAGCACGGTAGTCTAAACATAAATGCGTAGAGAACCATCCTTTTTGCGGACAGGGACAACAGGAGCAGAATAAGGTGACCTACTCTTCCGGATAATTCCACCTTCTTCCAACTCCCGGCATTGCCGTTCAATCTCTTGGGAAAGTGGTCCTTGAAATCGTCTTACTGGCACGTGAACAGGGCTGATCAGTAGTCAACTCTATCTGGTGCTGAACATTCCTTGCGAGTCCCACATCATCATCGCCGGTGCTAAGCACGGAAGAATACTTTAACAAAAGATCACAGAGTCTGCTCTTCTGGGAGTCGTCCACTGGAATTGCGGAAAACTGAAACTCCTCGTAAATTCTGTCCTGCGTCCAAAACTTTTGAGACTCCCGGCTGTCGGCGTCCTCCTCTATGTTGACACTATTAATCAAGATATTGGATGTTTCAACTGGAACAGCCATTCCCAAGGTATACCCTTTCGGTACAAAACGTGAGGATTCACTATGATTGAATAGTGCTACAACTTGATGATCTTGCATCGCAATAACCCCAGAGAGAACCTCCAGATTACCCTCCTGAATTCCCTCCAAGATGAAAAAATCCTGAGAATATGAGCAGCTAGCTAAGTTTACTGAAACCAGCCCGCACTGATGCCCTTTCAATTCAATATTCTCCCCAGTATGAACCATCACGCCGTTAGCATCCCTAGTGGAATCAGAAGCCACCACCCGGAAACTATCTCCCTCCCTGCATAGCAATTGATAAGTAGACATATCAGGAAGAAGATTATTTGTCCTCAAGAGAGGAACCCCGAGAACTAAGGATTCTTGCAAGAACTCGGATGGAACTACCAAAAAGTCATCCAGCTTGGTTATGAAACCACCAAGAAAGCGCAGACTAAGATTAACCATTTGTGACACGTTAATAGTCTTGTGGCCTAACCCACTGATAGCTCTTATAGGAGAAGAATATACTTCCAAATCTGACAAAGATTCTACCACTGACGACCTAATAAGATTGACACAAGCGCCATTATCCACTAGACAGTTGAAAGTCTTGTCAGAATACCCCTCAATAGAGACGTTGACTAAGAGTGGTTGGCTATCCAGATGATTGAAATTTATCTGAATTATCTCGTCAGAAGCAGAACTCGTTTGAACAGCACCCTGTAATGGATCAGTTCTTGATTCACCGTTCTCCATAGCTTGACCCTCAGCTACGGAGCTACTTAGTTTAAAGATGAACCACTGCATGCACCCGGCTCATGACTACCATTACATGGCAGTACATGTCCTTGGGCGTGCACCCAGATTATTCCTTTGAGGTTTCGGTGCTTCCCGTTGACCTTCTGAGGAATTGCCTTTATTGGTGCAATCCTTCCCAAGATGTCCCGCTGAACAAAGTGGACAAACTGGGGAAGTCTGTTTAGCTGAGGGCTGACTCTCCTCCTTCCTCTGCTTCAGAATACGGCAGTCCTCCCTCTGATGTCCCTGTTTCCTGCAGTAAGAACAAATATTTTGAAACAGAAAACAATCATCAAGTGTGTGGTTATTTTTACCACAATAGTGGCAAAACTTCCCACGATTGTCATTAGTTGGTTTTCTTCCCGTCTTAGGGCTTCCGTTATTACGTAGCGCCTTAGAGGGTTTTTCGTTTCTCTTTGTCGGTGACGTTTGATTTTTTTGAGCAGATGTCCTCTTCGGTGCGAATCTCTTCACCACTTCACTCCAAGCCGATCCTCCATGATTGGTATTCACTTGAGAGATGTTAATCACTTCTGGCCCATCAACAAAGCTCTGCTCCGCCCTGAGCTCATTGTAATGCTCATTGGCCAGTCGAACAATTTGATCAAAAGCAAGCTTCTGACCAGAAGAACCTTCGTGATTAAGAATATAATCACGCATTCTCTGCTCCACTGCTGGCGGTAGATTATGTAGAAAAGCTTTCCTGAGATTATCATGAGAGCGCATAGATACACCAGGATACGCCCGGTTAGCCAATTGCTCAAGACGCAGAGCGAACATGTTAATGCTCTCACCAGGCTTCATTTTTGCCAACATAAACTCCTGAGATGCTTTTTCGATTTTTTGCTTACTCTCATAATCCCACCAATGCAAGAGGGACTGCTTAACAACAGCATACGAGTCTTGCTCCACGGTTAATTGATGGTAAAGATCAGAATATGACCCCTCCAGATAATTCCCGAGAATAGTCAACCAGTCCTCCTGCTGATCCGGATAGGAAAGCTCACAATATCTCTCGAACTTTCGGAAAAACTGGTGCAGATTATGACTTTTATCTGGGTGAAATTTCTGTGGTGGTACAGCTCTAGGTCGATATGCTCGCGCGTGCAATTGCGTCATAATATTCATAGATTTTACTAGCATAGTCAACTGAGCTTCGATAGCATCCAGTCGTGCATCTGGAGACACTGAACCATGAGAAAGTGGAACATCATTATTAATGGAAGAATTATGAAACACCTGAGAAGAAGCGATAGGGTCTGGGTAAATATTTGTAGGCACCGTCGTGTCAAACACCGGTTGCCGAGTTACAGAATAAGGCCAACCCGCAGTTACAACAGTTGTGGAAGGAACAGAATATGATTGCGCCCGGGATACTCCCGGAAATCTCGTGAGTGGTGGTAAAGAAAACTCCCCCAACCGATCTCTCACAACCCCCAAGGGTCCAGCACCACTAGCCCTCCCCGATTGCGGAAGAAGATGCGCTTCTTCACGATCAAATGGGAAGATTACTCGTTCTGGTGCCGGTTGCACATGCGCAGCCACCGAGGCCTGTGCTAATTTCAGCCTCTCTGCTCTCTCCTCATCCAACTGTCTCTTAGCGTCAGCCAAAAGTTCCCGCATTTTTCTCATCTCGACAGCCATACCATGGTCCATGCCCGCTGCACCCTCGGACTCAACCGACTGATTGAATAGACTAGTCAAGGCCACGTCCTCAGGTTTATTCTCCTTCTCAGACATAATTACGTCAATTAAGATATATAATATATGATTAGGGTTAAACAATTAATGCTCAGATATTTATATATATATATATTAGTGATGACAGTCTCCAACACAATCAGAAGATCCTGGCAAGGTCGCCACTTATGTTAAGGTAAGTGGATAGACGACACCTGCCCCTAGCCGAACAGAAAAACCGATCGACCTTAGATGGTCAGAAAGAAAGAGGGACGACTAAGGAGGCTAGTGAGCGCCCGCTCACCTCGATTGCTCAACGGAACTAAGAACCACTCAGGTTCGATATGGCCGGATCTTCCAAATCGTGTACTTTAGGAGACTATACTACGTAATGAAACACTGAGCAAAAATGTATAAAAATATATAATTCAATAAAAAAAATATAGATTATTTAATACCCAAAAATAAATAGTAATTTAAACACAATATAGAATATGTATATAATATAAATTAATACTCTTCAATGGAAGAATATACAATTATAAAAATAATTTTATGATAAAGTCGATATTAAGAGACGCGATTTAACTTATCTTTGTCTAGATTGAGTATTCATAGAATAACCTGGCGAGACCGGAACTTCTCCAGTATTGAGTATACACCCACAATTGCGGACTAGATTATGACAGGCCAGCCGGAATGTGAATGATGACTGAGATTACAGCTGGTAATGACTCTAGATTAGTTTTCTACACCTCACGTAAGGAGTCAATTCTTATAGAATATATGGCGTTGTACATGGATTACAATTATTTCAGACCATATGTAGAATACTATAGCCAGTACTGCTCACTCAGAACAAGACCTGAATGTTTACTCGCTCTCAAGATTTCAGATTAATAGGCAATAAGACCCTAGACTGGCACCTGTGGGAATTACAAACAATTACCCCAGTGCCACACCTTAATAAAAATGATCTTAACATATAATAAATTAAATAATAAAAATCATAAAGAATACACAACCTACCCTTGTAAGGGTAATATGCCGTCGTCTTGACAATCGCAACTTGCTTAAATTGTATAATATCAACCTGTTTTAAATATTGCCTGAAATGGGAACAATAGCTCATAAGATTTTACTATTAGCACAAGCGAAATAAAATAAATAAAGTAAATAAATAAATTTAACATAGGAGAATAACATTAACGCATCTAAAGAATAAACACGTTAATGTCAATCTCCCATCATGCTCTCCAATCCATGACATGGCACAGGCATATTAATTTTGGGGATCCCACGCATAGCCAGAATAAACACATAACAGCCAAGCAACAAGCAGGTAAGACTATTCTTCCGAGAATACTCCATGCAACCTGAAACGAGAAAAATATACTCGGCAGCAGCCAGCCCCTTACAATATATATATATATATATATATATATATATATATATATATATATATATATATATATATATATATATATATATATATATATATATATATATATATATATATAGTCTTTTAAACTAGTTTTGAAAGATGAAGGATTCTATATGATTGAGACGCACTTTCTAATTTATCCATATAATTTATGAGATGATCCACAAAGAATCTTTAGCTAATAATAAAACGATATAAATATATAATATAGGTAGCTTGAAACCGATTTCTCTCTTCGGAGAATTTACGATGAGTTCACAACATTCCTGATGGTTACTTTCTTTTTATAAGCTTCTCGATAGAACGATCTTTCATATCTCTCTTGAAGAATGGATTATTTACCTCCACCTGATAGTTTGAGGTTACTCTCGCCTGATAGCTGAGAGTTCCATAATAAGCTCTTGTTTCTTCTAAGATGGTCTCTTATTCTCTTCTTAGATTCTTCTTATCGGACATCTTATTATTCTTCTATCTTTGGCGTCCATCTATTAATTGATTCTTGTGTCTCCATCTTTCAATTGAATTCTTTTGTCCAGATCGTCATTCATTTTATAAGTTTTTGACTCAAGTTCTCTACGAATTTTCGATTATATAAAGTTAACAATATTTTACTTAAATAAAATTAAGTGTTAGAGATGAAGTTCAATTTATGAAAGAAATATTTTCATTCATAAATTTAAACTTTTCACATGATATATTTTTAAAAGAAAAATAAGGAAAGTTCACTTCTTTACAGAAATTGAACTTTACATACCTCCCTTCAAAAATATATCAGTGAAGAAAAGTTATTTGACACAAAGTTCCAAAAAAAAAATGAATCTGAGAGAGAGAATAACAATAAACATTAAATTGATGAACAAAAATAAATATCATCATAAGTGCATATCAAAAAATCCAGAACACCCAAAATATCATCTGTGAAAACAACCAAAGGAACTAGTTATAAAAACCATTCCCCGACCCCTGAGTACAATAGTGCGGAGCTCCCACTATTGTAGTCACCACAGAGCTTAAGCAACTGTGAGCAGTTTCACAATGGTGCGCCCCCGTAGGTGGCATAACCATTTGAACTAAGTTCGCGTGAAAATTTTTCTGCGGAGCCTACCATGATGGATCAGGTTATTAAGCTGACCTCACCAAAAAAATATCCAACAGATCTCCATGGTGTGTTCTATCCTCACAAAATGCAGTTATGATAATCTAATGAAGAAAATAACTACATAAAAAGAATAGTAGAGTCTCTCTCTCAGAGTTAATCTTCCCTTAGAGAAAATTTAACTTAAGTGATTGGAAGAACTTTTAAAGATGAATAATAAAATTTTGAATATGTCTTCCTTGTTGAATTTTATTCTGGAAACACGTCGTAACCTCTTTCGTTTCAGTAATCGATTGATATCTTCTTCTCAAGCGCATTGTTTCTGGTCTATCTCGACGTTATTATTGTTATATCTCATCTCTTTGTTGTTTCTATTCTACTTCTTTATTGTTTTTATCCTCAACGGTATGTTAGTTTCATCCTCAATGGTTTGTTGTTAACGTCACACGAATAGATAATGGATGTTGTTTTCGTTCCACCGCTTGCTAACCATTTGAAAAGATTAAGTCTTTTAAACTATTTTTGAAAGATGAAGGATTCTATATGATTGAGACGCACTTTCTAATTTATCAATATAATTTATGAGATGAGCCACAAAGTATCTTTAGCTAAATAATAAATGTTTACATAAATATATAATATAGGTAGCTTGAAACCGAGTTTCTCTTCAGAGGATGTTTCGATGAGTTCACAACAAACATTTATGATGGATACAGTTCTTCTATAATCTTCTCGATAGAACGATCCTTCATATCTCTCTAGAGTCAATTACCTCCACCTGATTGTTAGAGATTTCTAGAGGATTTCTTGAGCTCTTGAAGAATGGATATTTAAATTTACCTCCACCTTATAGTTAGAGATTTACTCTTGCCTTATAGCTAAGAGTTCCATTATAAGTTCTTGTTTCTTCTAAGATGATCTCTCGTTCTCTTCGTAGATTCTTCTCATCGGATGTCTTATTATTCTTCTATCTTTGGAATCCATCTAATTAATTGATTCTTGTGTGTCCATCTTTCAATTCGATTCTTCTATCACAAATCATTCGTTTTATAGTTTTTGGATTCGAGTTCTCTACGAATTATCGATTATATAAAGTTAACAATATTTTACTTAAATAAATTTCAGAGATGAAGTTCAATTTATGAATGAAATATTTTCATTCATAAATTTAAACTTTTCACATGATATATTTTTAAAAGAGAAATAATGAAAGTTCACTTCTTTACAGAAATTAAACTTTACAATATATATATATATATATATATATATATATATATATATATATATATATATATATATATATATATATATATATATATATATATATATATATATATATATATATATATATATATATATATATATATATATATATATATATATATAATTGAGATAGCTTCTTTCCTAGTGAACCTTACTCTAATTAGAAAGGTTAAAGCCAAATACTAAGGGTTTCCACATAGTCACTTAATGCACTATGAACGTTTCATACCGTATCTCGGTCTGTCTTCAGCCAAAACTAAAATTTACAAAGTTTTATTTTAAAGTACAATCAAAATATACATTTATTAACTATTATATAAGATATTCAAATTATAATAATTGCAATAAAATAATAAAAATAAAGTAATAATATTGATATTGAAATAACATAAATAAAAATAAAAAGACTTAACTATTTTGGGATAAAGGACTTCTTTATTGAGTGAAAATGGACAATAGAAGAAGTTTGAACAATTAAGAATGTGCAATGAGTTTTTATATATAAAACTCCCATCAAGAAGGGAAGACACATGTTGAAGGATAGATAAATTAGAAGAAGAAAAGGGATGATCATTTATGGCACAATGTAAAGGAGTGTACAGGAGATCAAAGAGGAAGTTCTGTTCTAAAGAAAACTCCTCTATGTTCATCAATCTTCACTTTTAATTGTAGATCAGTTTGGTCTGCATACGCCGCCATTACAGCTGACACATAAATAAATAAATAATTAACATGAACTGAGAGGAAGTTATAAATTTTAAGAATGAACTGGCATTTGAGGGAATGTAGCTTCAATTACACTTTGTAACAAAAAAAAAAAGGAAAAAATTTTGACTTTGCTTTGAAACCATTATTTCCTAATTGCTTTTGTCTAGAAAACAAAGAAAATTAATAGTATTCCATTCAAACTTTCTTTTGTTATCTTGACATTTCAGAGAAATTATTTTTTTTTTTTAAATACACGACATATTTTTATTTCTGACAACTTATTGACGGAATAAACACAGAGAACGTAAGCTCAAGTATCAATATACTTAGTTAATTAGTTCAATCTTCTAGTAGCTATTCAAGTGGAGATACGTTGTCTTTGATAGTTGCATTAAGCACAGATGGCATCAAGAGGTTGCAAATATCTCGCAGACCCATTTTGCTATGTCTGCGGTGAACTTATCAAGACATGAGCGAAAAAATTCACAGTGATTACATCTGCTAAAATGTGCGAGGATTATATAGCATATTTTGGCATGCCTGTTGGGGACCAAGACAAGCAATGTATTTCACCTGCGAACTTTCCAAAAGAACTCTAGTAGGTAATATATATATATATATATATATATATATATATATATATATATATATATATATATATATATATATATATATATATATATATATATATATATATATATATATATATATATATATATATATATATATATATATATATATATATATATTAGTGATGGATCGGATGTCATATTTTCCAATTTGCGGATGCGGATGTTGAATTTTCGAAAGTGCGGATGGATGCGGATGCGGATTTTGAATTTTCGAAAAGTTCGGATGCGGATGTGGAATGCGGATGTTAATTTTGATGAGGTTCGGATGCGGATGCGGATAATTTTGATATATATATATATATATATATATATATATATATATATATATATATATATATATATATATATATATATATATATATATATATATATATATATATATATATATATTACTATCACCTTTCCCACTTTCGTGAGGTGGTGCCCGCCACAATTCCCTTACAAACATAACTATTCTTACCTTTCAACGTTTTCACCACCTCCCTCCATCTCTGTCTCCACAAATCTTCTACCCTCGTCTAAACTCAAATTCCTTCCATCAAAATCCCTCTCACTCCATCCATCCATCTCCACTTCGGCCTTCCCCTCCCCCTACCCTTCCCCTATCTACATCGGATCTACGTACCTTGCCAACCATTCTGTTCTCTTTCATTCTTCACATATGTCCAAACCATTTTAGCACATCCTCCTCCTCTCTATCAATTACACCCTTCCATTTACACATCTCCCTTATTCTTTCATTTCTAATCCTATCAATCCTTCTCAATTTATATATCGCTCTCAAATCTTTCATCTCAAAGACATCGAAACTTTTTCTCGACCGAGCACTTATCGTCTATGTTTCACACACATACAATACAGAAGGTGAACACATACATTCAAACATTCTTATCTTTATTTCTTTCGAAATTTTTCCTTTCTTCCATACTTTTCTTAGGCCCCCCAATACTCTCATTCCTTCTACCACTCTGTTCTTTATTCCTTTTTCCGTCCCACCCTTACCTTCCACCCAACATTACTAGATATTTGAATTCATTCACCTCCTCAAGTTTCCATTCTCACACTTCTACAAACAAATTCCTCCCTCCACATTTCCTCATCCCCACCTCCAATCCTCATAACTTTATTCTTCGTTGGATTGAATTTCAATCTCGTGTTTGCACATTTCCCTTCAAACTCTCTCACAAGTATTCTCCTCTTTTCTCCAGATTCTGCCACCAACACATGCCGCATCATCTGTAAAAAGTAAAACATTCACTTCACATTCACCCTCCATATTTCTCAACGTAATACTCTTCCCTTCTCTCTCCATTTTTCTAAGTAAACCATTCATCAATAGATTAAATAACATGGAGATATTACAAACCCCTGTCTCAATCCTACTCCTATGCTAAACCAATCCGATAGTTCTTTCTTCACCCTCACTCTTGATCTACAATTCGCATATATATATATATATATATATATATATATATATATATATATATATATATATATATATATATATATATATATATTATATATATATATATATATATATATATATATATATATATATATATATATATATATATATATATATATATATATTAGTGATGGATCGGATGTCATATTTTCTAATTTGCGGATGCGGATGTGGATGTCGAATTTTGGAGAAGTGCGGATGCGGATGTTGAATTTTTGAAAGTGCGGATGCGGATGCGGATGCGGATGTTGAATTTCCGAAAGTGCGGATGCGGATGCGGATGTTGATTTTTGTGCGGATGTTCCGCATCCGCGCATGCGGATGCCATCACTAATATATATATATATATATATATATATATATATATATATATATATATATATATATATATATATATATATATATATATATATATATATATATATATATATATATATATATATATATATATATATATATATATGGCTTGTTCTGAATTTGATAGCTATGGAATCTTTAAGTAAAAGTTTGAATTTATGTAATATATTTCCTAGTAACAAAAAAAAACATTATTTCTCCAAGCCAGAAGATATCAACGACTTGATCAGAGATCTTGATCTCAAAAAGTCCAATGCCGAACTTTTGACTTCGAGATTCGAGCTGTGGAATTTATTAGATGAATGTATGAAAGTCGCAAGTCAGAGAAAATGTTACCACTCGTTTTCAACTTGTTACACCAGTCAAGATAGGCTTTGCTTTTGCTACAATGTGACAGGTTTGTTTGAGGCATTTAGAATTGCCTGTAACCTCTGCGAATGGCGCCTCTTCATTGATAGCTCCTTTAAGAGTCTCAAAGCTGTGCTACTTCGTAACGGAAACAAGTATCCATCTCTTCCCTTGGCTCACTCTGTGCAGTTCAAAGATAATTACAGCAGCTTGAAGCTATTGCTAAGTGCCTTGAAATATGAAGAACACAATTGGGAGGTTATAGGAGATTTCAGAATGGTGGCCTTTCCTATGGGTTTCCAAGGCAACTTTACCAAGTTTCCCTGTTATATTTGTCTCTGAGACAGCAGAGCATCCGCGGAACACTACGAAAGGCGGGATTGGCCACAGCGGACCAAGTTCAGTGTAGGGAGGAACATTTTCAAATGGGAGCCTCTGTTGGACTCGCAGAAAATATTGTTTCCTCCTCTACACATAAAATTAGGCCTCATGAAACAGTTTGTCGTAGCTCTAGATAAGGACTTTTCAACCTTCATCTACCTGCAAGGCTTTTTCCCTAAGCTGTCTGAGGCAAAGGTCAAAGCCAGTGTCTTCGTCGGACCGCAAATAAAAAAGATCATAGAGTGCAAGGAGTTTCCCAAGAAGCTCACTAGGACAGTAAAAGCAGCTTGGAACAGCTTTGTTGCAGGTTCGTAGCTTCTTTGGGAATTATAAGGCCGAAATACTATGAGGAGCTTGTTGAGACCTTGGTCAAGAACTTCGGTAAAATGGATTTCAGGATGTTCCTCAAAGTACATATCCTTGATGCTCGTCTTGCTAAATTTAAGGAGAACATGGGAGCGTACTCAGGGGAGAGAGGCGAGCGATTTCACCCAGATATTCTGGACTTTGAATGCCGAAACCAAGGGTAATATAACGAAAACATGATGGGTGACTATGTTTAGGTGCTGATTCGTGAAAGCAAATTACTGTATAAGCCTAAATTCCGAAAAACACTCACTTCTAAATATCTAAATAGTATATCTGTTATATAAACTAATTATAAATAAATGCTACTTTTGAGTTATAAGTCGTTTTTTTCTATTTTGTGTAACCGAGAATGATTATATTCACCAATTTTTTTATATCGGAATTGGTAAATTTGGGAAATATCATTATCCTGATAACAAAATCAAAGTTTGGAGGAAATATTACCCATTTTTCATACCTTCTATAGGTATAAGAAAATAAGAAATTACAGTTCTTCCAAGACAAAAAAATGTGTTGCATAGTGTTATAGTAAGAATAATTATATTAAGTTGAGATGTAAGTGATCCTATATTCTGAAGTTTTAAGTATATTTTTTGTTTGCTTACAGTAGGAAAATAATGAGTGAGTCTGAAGATATTACTGAGAAATTCATTAATACTTTTTTCCATTTGGAACTTTGGTAATAAATTAAAATGTAAAGGTATTTTAATATAGTCCATCTCTGTATTATATATATATATATATATATATATATATATATATATATATATATATATATATATATATATATATATATATATATATATATATATATATATATATATATATATATATATATATATATATATAATGTGATGGATTGCATGTTATATTTTCTCATTTGCAGATGCAGGTATAGAATTTTTGAGGACTGAAAAAGTACTATTGCCCACTGCGTGAACATTGTAATTTAACCAGATGAGGATCTCTGTATTCTGTGGCAGCAATCGAGAGCACGTAACAGTAATCAAGAGTTTACAAACTTTGAATTGTCATTCAGATGAAACGCTACTCAGTGGTGCAGCGAGGAAACGTTGAGCAACGCGAGACAGATCGGAAAAATATCTTTTTTTTCGTCTTCCAATAATTGTTGTTCTTTTTTCGCCGATTCTTGAACTTTTTATTTCTGCAGCTTTTTACATTCTTCAGATTCCTTTCTATGCTTGAACCGCAAAATGAACACTCATTCATTTTGTAGAACCGATACTCAATTTGATGTTTGCAGTTGACGCACCTCTGCATGGCTTCAGTTCACAAACTGCAATGCCCTTTCTCCGTGCTGTGCTTCTTAAAATACTGCCAAAAGGCACTTCTTCTAGGCATTATAGGAACGTTGAATATATATATATATATATATATATATATATATATATATATATATATATATATATATATATATATATATATATATATATATATATATATATATATATATATATATATATATATATATATATATATATATATATATATATATATAATATATATATTATATATATCCCTAATGAAAGAAAATTACTACTTTTTAAAAATTTCTTTCATTTTTAATATTAATGCGATGCTGCTATTACGATTTATAACTATTATTATTTCTACTTTTGAAAATCAGTCTTTTTAGCTCAGTATTACTTAAAATCTTTTCAAGTAGAAAACTTATATTTAAGGGAATACTTTTTTATTTTATAAAATTTTAAGGTATCTCTTTTTATCTGCTTTAGAATTATTCGTATAATGTTTACTATTTATTTTCCTTTAGGCACATTTCAAACTTTCAGTGCTATTAAAAATAAGAACTGCAACTTACTTTTGCACAGGCTACCAAAGCACATGTAAAACAAGAAATAGTAATAAGGGTTTCATCGTACAGCGGAGAAAGAAAATTATAATTAAATATAAATTTCTGAGTACAGATAATATTATTAATTAAGCGTAAAAATCTCCCTATATAAAAGAAGGAAAAGTAATATTACAAGACTGATCGAGAAACTGGTATTAAGTTTATTTACTGTAAGGAAATTTAACAATAAATACAAATAAATATGATAGCCAAATTTCATGATAATTTTGCGCAGTACACAAGGAAGTGACAATTTTTTATTTTTTTTTAATTAAAGTTCACATCTTACGGGCATTGCCCTATTCGAGGAAAAGAACTTTTTTAGGTAGTTTAAATGCTGCTTTTTTTTTTAAGAATGTCATAGCCGTTACTAGTGTACGTATATGTAAGTTTTGTACAATAAACTAAATTCATTGTTTCTTTTAATTAATTTACACAAATTAACAAAGTTCATATCTCACGGAAATTCCCTATGCGAAGAAAGGAACTTTTCAAGGGAAGTCCAATGTTTAATTTTGTCTAGGGTATTGTATACTTAGTTAGGATCCACAAGTGGGGTCGAAACGGAGCCCTCAAGCACGTGAGTCAATCACTTTGCCGTTTTTCCAACTCTCTCTCTATATATATATATATATATATATATATATATATATATATTATATATATATATATATATATATATATATATATATATATATATATATATATATATATATATATATATATATATATATATATATATATATATATATATATATATATATATATATATATATATATATATATATATATATATATATATATATATATATATATATATATATATATATATATATATATATATATATATATATATATATATATATATATATATATATATATATATATATATATATATATATATATATATATATATATATATATATATATATATATATATATATATATATATATATATATATATATATATATATATATATATATATATATATATATATATATATATATATATATATATATATATATATATATATATATATGAAAGTAATAATAGAAAAAAATACTTTTGCCAAAGTTAATTTGTTCAAAAGGAAAATTTTTACAATAGTAGCATGTTACCTCGAAGCTCAACAGTTAGAATTAAATTGAAAGTCCAATATATGGTGGTTCGCTTGCAGTCCAGTAAGATTGAAGCTTCGTTTTAATCTCAACAGATAGAGCGACGTCAATTTCCGGTAAGTAGCAGGTTATTATTACGATCGTAAAATTTCGTATTTAAATATGTTGTTGACGGTTTGGTTGTACATTGTTATATGCGGGTTGCGTTAGCAGGGAAAATATCCGCTAGGCTATAGTTTATCTATTTTGAACTCTACACAAGTTTTTGCATATGGCTTATAGGTTCCTCTATAGGTTTTTCCATAAAAGGTTTATCTTAGATAAACTTAACGTAAATACCTTATGGACCCTCTGGTAACAAAAAAATACCAGTCACCCTTGATTTTGTCATAAGAATCTATGGGGTTTGATTGCGTAGAGCCCTATTGCTTTATCATTGGACCTTACTAAAAATTTTTTTTTGGTCGTTCGTGAGAAATGTCCTAGACAAAAAGGAACTAGCTACACCTCACTTGGAAACAAAAATTGGTTGTCAGGGATTGCATAAAGAGTGGAAGCTGGTTCCTGAGTATAGTTTCTTCAAGACATTCATTATTCAAGTGCAGCCGTATGTCTTCACCAGATCAATAAATAATGACAATACTTTTAACTGAAGAGCTTTTCGTACATCATGATCTAAGTGAACTATAAAGTGAGTCAATAATGGGACAGCGTTTTCTGTAACGCAACTAGAGAGGAAAAATCTTGTTTTTTCCTAGCTTTGGGAGACGAGTTTGTTTGGGCACCATTCTCTCCATAAGTTTGCATGTATTACATGTTAGTACGACGCGCCTATGGTTGGTTTCAAAAATCGGATATTTTTCTCAGGTTTAGTAATGGAAGCTATAAACGTCGGCTGTCATATGGGTGAAGCATACCTTCCACCCAAGTCCGATTACGGCTAGACTTGAAAGAAATGCTGAAGCTGATGGACTGAGATATCGTAGCATGTTATGTAATACCATCTGGTCTTTATGCTCCATCCTTGCATGCAACAAAGGCCTCTCGTAATTCAGCCACCGTGAACAACTAGTGGTATGGAAGATCCTCATCTGGGGAGAAAAAGTCAAGAGAGTGTTCGAGAGAGTGTACCCTGACGAATGGTTCTTTGAATCTAGATTCACTTGAGCATGCTGCAAAATAGTAGCCCAACTCATACGCAACTACTTCAGGTTCGGCAATCATATCAAAGGTAGAGGGTTCACATCTGAGCATGACTGGCAATTTTGTGGTGGGTCCTTGAAGATCGATGTTAAGGAACGGATGAGTTGACAAAGCAGCAGCAGTTCCGGAAATTTTGTCTCCCATTTCTGATACTATTTTATCCTGTTTGAACAACGATCATACATGCATATAGTCTCCATAGTCGAATCTAGAGTTCGAATGCAATAACCTTGATGGAGTAGGATATAAGATTGTAAATATGATCAACTAATAGATGGTCCCACAAAGGAAGCAGACTTATCCCACAGATGAGGTATTTGTCAATAATGGAAAAAGGAGCAAAAAGAAAATGTCAACGAAGGACTTGGAACGGGAGTCGAAATATCTATGTTAACAGTCATGGTCAGACAGCCCAGATAAAAATTGTCGTATACTATCGAGTAACCATTCAGCATTCGAGGATGATGCAATCCCCCAACTAATACATTAAATGCAGATCTTGTTCCCTTAAAAGGTCACCCAGAATTCATAGAAGCCCAAATATTTGTTCACAATACAGTACTCATGCTGAACTTTTCTTTTAATTCAATTTTTGTACTAGTGTCCAATGATATTAATTGGTAAAATTTTCCTTTCCACTTGTGAATATTATCAAACAAAAAATTTTCTTTACTTTCGGAAACTCTTTAATAGTATATTCGATCTGGTTTATAAGAGCTTCGCGACATGTTAAATGTTTTCCTGTTCTAACACACATTTTCCGTCTGTCGCAGGGAACCAGTTACGGAGCCTTTATGTAAGAAAACTAATCACTGAATAAATATCATCATTATCTATCTCAAATGGTTCAGCCATTTTTGCGCCTAATCTTGTCTAAATATTAATTAAGAAAAAGTAATATTACTTAGGGAAATAAAATAAATAATAATAGATCCTTTAATAACAGAAGATAAAATTCTAAATAATCAACAAATTATATAACCTTTTAAAAATAGAATATAAAACTTGTCTTATGGGTCTATAGGTGTATCTTATATTTATGCTAATTATAGAGGTGAGAGTGTCAGCTGAAGAACAGAGGGCAAAAGGTATCCTTCACGTGTAGTTTGTTCACAAAAGTTTCATACGTTTTTCGAAATTATGATTACTTTACTAACATCTGAGTGAAGAAATCTATGACACAATGTAGGAATATTCATTTTGCATCTTTTCGTCACGTTAACAATATTTTCCGATTACATGGTAATCCCTAAGTATGGAAATGAAATAGAATGAACTGTCAATTTCTGAATTCCTTCCAAAAGATTGGAAAACAATGAACCTAATTAATCATCTTATTCAATTCTTTCATATAAAAATTAATATGAACACATTAACAAATATTGCTTACTAAACTCAAATGTTGAATAGCCATAGTACAGAACATGCCCAGTAAAAGTTTAGGGATGAGTATTCATCTTCTAATGAAACAAAGATAACCTTAATATTACCTTTGATGAATGTGTTATGCATATGATGACAACCTAATTGTCTCCAATCTTAAAAGATCAGACTCAATCTCCTGCTTTCCACGGTTCTTGTTCTTTTTCTTCCCCCTCCCCAAAACTATCCTCTTCTTCCTTATCTGATTTGTCCATTTTCCTGAATATGATTCTAAGTTTTGATCCCTTTGCTACTGTCACTGTGATAGAGTAACTCTGCAGTTATTGACAATCAATTCATTAAGACTCATTAGGTAAACAAAAAACATTCTATATTTTCACAACTCGGCTTACAATTTGTCTTAAAGTTATGGAAACTCGACACTTTCTATTTTTCAACAATTAAAGTTGATGTTAAAAACTTGCCTCAGTTTTTACATCGTTTATGAAAAAGAAACTTCAACTCTGTAATGGGAACCTCAAAACCAGTTTTGTTAAATATTTCCATCAAAATCTTTTTATATTTTCAACAGAAACCAAATTTTTATTGTTAAGTAATGGAAACGATTTAAAATAGACAAGCTTCTTATCAAGAAAAGGGTCTTTAATTTCATTAACTCTATTGGTAAAAAAATTTGAACAGAATAACTTAGAAAATGAATGTAGAACTGGTTATATATATATATATATATATATATATATATATATATATATATATATATATATATATATATATATATATATATATATATATATATATATATATATATATATATATATATATATATATATATATATATATATATATATATATATATATATATATATATATATATATATATATATATATATATATATATATATATATATATATATATATCGATATATATATATATATATATATATATATATATATATATATATATATATATATATATATATATATATATATATATATATATATATATATATATATTATATATATATATCATTTAAGTATCTGCTAACAATTCGTCTTTAATTTCCTGAGGCAGCTCTTTAAACACATTAAAGTCCATTCCTTTCATAATTACTTTTCTCTCTATTTCATTATCACAATTTTCACCAGAGTTATTGTTTTCTCTTCTTTCCATGCTGTTCTCAGACTTACTTTGAGCCGATGTTGAACTTTGTGAACACGTTTTGCCAAATGGGTTCTTTATTTCGCCGTTTCCATTAATATTTAATCGAGGCATATCAGAATCACTTTTACTAAAATAAAGGTCAATTTTTTGTTGTTTATCGTTTTTACATTTTTTGCCTGTAACTTTAGAACTATGTTTGGAAGTAGAGGAACGATCTGAAAGGCTTGATTTTTCACTCATAGTGGATGTTGACGCTGCTTGAAACTCTTTCTTAATGTCTGGAGGCAAACTTTCAAATACTTCTGCATCAAAAGTATCAGAATGAAGCTGGTCTAATTCAAATGGAGATTTATAAGATAAATTTTCTTTCACTTTATTAGTGGCATTTTCAAATGATCTTATATTTATATCTGTTTGAGAAGGATTAGGGTCATATAAATCTGTATGAGATGAATTATTGTCTGTTGCAGTTTTTTTTGTAAAATATTTTAAAATTGAATGCGATTCAGTTTCCCTTTCAAAAAACTTACTGAAACCAACACCAAGTAGTGTTATATGAAAATCTCTTGTAATATCAATTACTTTCTTGAACACATCAAATGCCAAGTCATTAAGAGTGCTTACAGTTGCTGGCAATACTGTTAGTTTTTCTAAATTTCCAAATAACGATGATGGCAAATCAATATCTTTCATTATTCTCTGCCCATATTCCTTATCTCTCTCAAATTTTCTCACTATCAAACGAAAACGATTTGGAAAACGTCCGTCTTTTTCAAGTAATATTAAAATTCGATCAATTAAAACTTTCAATTTTTCTTTTACTTCAGAAACGGTCTTAACTTTTTTAACAGCATCCTCAACACTTAGTGTCAGCGATGGTCCACTTGACTTTACTTTTGAATTATCAACACCATAAGATAAAAATTTCAAGTTCTGTGAGAATTTTGCATCAAGCTTTTTGTTTAAAGTAGATAATGGACATTCTTGCAATTCTTTAATTGTATTTATATTCAAGGACTGTAAAATTTTTAAGGTGTTGTACCCAATACTAGGAATATTTTTCAAACCTTCCAGGGACTTCATAACACTATCAGTTTGAGATGGAAAAACTACAGTTTGATTGTTTGGCTTATTATGTCCACATACAAGTTTCGCAAGTAGCTTATTATGAGCAATACCAGCACATGTTGTAATACCTAAGGAATTGAAAATATCATCCCTTATTATTTTCGCTATGGCGCAGCCTTTAAGAAGTCGATCATAACACCCGCACTGACAACTAGAATGACTGATATCAAAATCTTCATCATATCTGAAGACAAAACCTTCTATTTTACAAGAATTACTTACATAATCGTCCAATATATCGGTAACATCTACAAAATTCTCATCCAATCCTAGTTTTTCAACATTCTTTGAGTATTTACGAAAGAAGAGTAAATATTTCTGATGAAAAATGCCGATAATGTGTTAAATCCGATCCATCAATAAGAATCAAATCAGGAAAAGCTTTGGTTACCTCTGAAATTCTCATCGTTTTAGATAAGCCAAGTGACCTTGCAGCATAATTACAGGTCACCATAAAACTTTTCTTGTTTTATTCCAAGTGGCTTGTCTTTCAGTTTTGGATTTCTTAACCATTTCAACCTGAGCATAAAAGCAATCAATGTCAAAATGAATGATTACATTGGGATGATCAACTTCTGTTTCCATTTTTAAGCGTTCACCACTTTTAAGTATTGTAATAAAGCTTTATAAAATTAATCTTATTAACTGGAAAAAAATTGCCTGAAATTATTATATATATATATATATATATATATATATATATATATATATATATATATATATATATATATATATATATATATATATATATATATATATATATATATATATATATATATATATATATATATATATTATTATATATATTTATATATAAAATAATAATTTTTAATTTAAATATTATTTAAAAAAATAAAATATATATATATATATATATATATATATATATATATATATATATATATATATATATATATATATATATATATATATATATATATATATATATATATATATATATATATATATATATATATATATATATATCAATATTATTATTCGAGGTTTTAATTAAAGAAGTATACATATTATAAATATTTTAATGAAACTTTCTTTTCTTTTCTTTTAAGATATTTTTTAACCTTTTTATTACTTTTTAACTGATCAAACTGAGACATCTTCATCTTGAGATATTTTTCTTTCCTACTTGTGTATCTTGGAGCTCTTCCCTTCCTTCATTGAAGAGATTGCCATTTTTCTTTCTTCTCTTTTAAGTTCTCTTTCTTGATTCATCTTATCCCTTTCTCTATTTTGGTTCTCCATTCGTTGAATAGTTTCTTTAAGTTTGGATTGCTTTTCAGCATTATTTTCTTTCTTTAGAGCCTTCTTTAAAATATTTATTTCCTTCATTCGTTTCTCTTCTAAAAATTGAAAATTCTTTTTCCAAGCAATTATATCTAATTTTCCAGATAAATCATCGAACCTTGGATCTCTGATGATTTGATTATTACTAGTTAAAGGCTTTTCCTTGTCTATGTAATTCATTTTGCGAGCAGGTTTTCTTTGCAATGGTAATTCTCGTGGTCGATTTTTATTTGCCCTTTTAAAATTTTTCTCTTTATTATTATTAGGTTTCTTCAACGTGGACTGTTTGGAATTCAAAATCTTTTTAGAAAACGCTTTTACGCCAATTTTTTCTTGCATGGCTAGGAGTTGTTCCATTGACATTTGATTGTCTATTTCTTTCACCTCTTCTGATTCAAACTCATCTTCTTGATCACATTCATCATTACTCGAATCACTTGCATTGTCCTCTTCATATTTTGATATTTTTGATGACATACTCATCATGTTATCTACCATGAAAATATATGTAGAAATAAATATGCAGTAAAACAGATAGCACAAATTATTTAACAATTGTATATTCTGAAATCAATTTAAAAATTATATATATATATATATATATATATATATATATATATATATATATATATATATATATATATATATATATATATATATATATATATATATATATATATATATATATATATATATATTATAAATACCAAGAATCAACACACCAGTTTTAGCATTTTAAATCAAAAACTTAGCAACCACAACTAAAAAATTAAGCAGTTGGGTAATAATCTGACTAACAGGTATCAGTGATGGAAAAGATATCCAGCTAAAATTGCCAGATATTACCATTAAATCCACATTATTTGCAATATTATATATATATATATATATATATATATATATATATATATATATATATATATATATATATATATATATATATATATATATATATATATATATATATATAAGACAAAAATATACACACCTGGCAATGCATGAATTTATTTCTTAATATGGTGTGGAACCACCTTCAACACTCATAACAGCAAGAATTCATCTGTATATTATACAAATAAAAGTTCAGAATGGGATGTTATACCATTCTTCATGCAAAACTAGACAAAATTCCAGTATGGATGCTGATGATGGATAGCGATCCCAATCCATGTCCTCCAATACTAACCACAGGTGCTCTTTGATTTTAATGTCTGGTAATTGTGGGGGCCAGGGTTGACATGAAACCTAATCTGCTTGTTCATCAAACCATGATTGGACAACATACAGTGTAGGAATTTAGGCCTCATTATCTCTATAAATTGCGCATCCCCAAGAAACAATCTCTACATCATCAGAAACCTTGTCACCTAAATTGCATTCATAATCCCTGGCAGTAACATTATTGTGCATGCAGGGTACCATGATATGGCTGACAAAACATGATAAAACCTCCTCCATGCTTCACTAACTGGGATGGTGTTATACACATGTAAACTCAGACAGAGGTTGGGAAAAAGGATGGAGGTCGATTCATCTAATGAAAGAGTGTCTTCCAGTGGTCAGCAAGTCAATCTTTATGAGAGTTGAGCCAGTCTCTATCTACACTTTTTGACATTCATGTTGTTTGCAAAAGATTTGGCAACTACAGCACACTCATGAATATTAAGCCTATGGAGTTCCCTCCTCACTGCTTTTGTGCTGATAGAGTTTGCAAGACTGGTATTTCAGCTTAGAAGTAACTTTTGATGCTGTTATTGCCTATTTTTTGTCACAATATTCAGCAATGCTCATTTGTTTCTGTAACCCAATGTTACTGACATGTTCATGCAGGTGTTTATCAAATTAAATTTTTTAGGAAGCAAAAACTTTGTAAGACTGGACATACCTCACTTGAACCCAAACAGAATGTTAGCTACAGAACAACTGATGCTCTTACCAATGTTTTATAGATTACCTATCACATATGACACATGATAGCCTGTGGTGCCACTGGTGTTTTTGGGTAGTTGACTTCTTTCATATTTATTCATTCTTTTTACTGTTTCCAAACTTATGTTCAAACCTTTTATGTGACACATGATAGCCTGTGGCGCCTCTGGTGTTTTTGGGTAGTTGACTTCTTTCATATTTATTCATTCTTTCTACCATTTCCAAATTTATGTTCGACTGACAAGGGTTGCCTAAAATTTGTTGAAGTCAAAAGCACTGAAATTTTTTAGGTTAAGAAAATTAGATATAATTTTATTAGACATTAATTTAATTATAAGGAAGGAGTAGAATAGTCAACATTCACTTTAATTAATGATTATATGCATTTTTTTAATAAAAGTTTTTTATTTTTGAAATTTTTTTCTTCTTATTCACAATAGTGATTCAACAAGGTTTTCTTTGGTAAGACCTTAAGGTAAAGTTTGAAAAAATGTAAGATATAAAATTATCAATATAACCTGTATTTATAAATATCATTGCTATGTTACTGCTGTGTATCAAATATGTATCATTTAGCTACATTATTTCAAAATTATTTTGCTTATTACTTTCAGTCACTATGGCTAAAACATCAGCTTCAGCAGTATGGAAGTACTTTACAATGTTTCAGGATAAGGCTCAAAATAGCTAAATCTAACATCTGTAGCGAGGAAATTAGAAGAGGACCTCTGGGTGCCCCAAGTAAAAATTTCTCAACCAAATTTTTATGTGGGCATCTAAAATCAAAACACAAAGATGAACATTCACTACCAGAAAGAGGAGTGGTCAAAAGAAACAGAAAAGAAAATATTAAAAAAGCAATAAGAAAACTCTTAATTTTCTTTTACTTTTGTTTGATTTAATCCACCATTAATAAGTATTAATTTGTAGTTTTAACTCCAGAAGGTAAACCCTGATTTTCCCTGATTATTAACAAAAGCCCCAGTTGGTATATATATATAATATATATAAATATATATATATATAATATATATATATATATATATATATATATATATATATATATATATATATATATATATATATATATATATAAGGGGTGTTGTTTGCCTCTGTATGGAGTATGCCTCACACATCTGGGGTGGTTCCACTCATACTGTTCTCCTTGAAATGGTCGTCTTGGGCTTTTTGTCTAGTCAACTCTCCTGCTCTCACTAATTCTCTCCAGTCTCTTTCTGCCCATTGAACTGTTGCTATACCAGTGATGGCAAACCAGCGACCACCACGAACTTTTCAGTGACCCACATGTAGAGGAGAAAACTCAAGAAATTGATTTTAAAAAAATAAAAAATTCCTCAGAAATTTTGCAATACTGTCAAACGTATCACGATGTTTCCAACTCTTTCGCCTGTTCCTCAGCTGGTCTCACACTGTTTTGTTCAATTGCGGCGATAAACTTATAAAAACCAATTAATATTAAACATTGAAAAATTCTGGTACAGTTTATACCATGTATATTTTCTGATTGTTTTTTTTCTTTACAGTTTATCAGTTGTCAATGCTTAGTGTTAATGTCTACTCGTTTATACGTGATCATGTTTTTTTTTTTTTTTTTTTTTTTTTGTGCATGTGTAAATTATATCCCATCCATCCATGAACTATATAAAATCAACCAACAGGAATCTGCTTGATATAGTTTTTCATTAAAAATATATATTAGTAAATATATGTGAATCATTTACCATAAAACAGGGTAAAACTAACCATTTTCTGAAAATTTTGACTTTCAGAAGGCACATTTGTATAATTTTTATGAGATATATAAACCTTTCTGAATATTTTAATATAAAAAGGTATATGGAATTAGAAAATTAATACTTTTAAAAACAATTTTAAAATTGCTGGTAACAATAAAAAATGAAATTAATATTATTTAAAAATGGTTTTTCTGTAGCGCTTTTTATTTATATAAATTGATAAGAATAGTGTTATAGATTATCTAGAATTAATTTGAAGAAGAAAAAAAACGTATTTGGACAAATTTATTCAAATTTATCGGCATATTCCCTTTGTAATAATAATGACTTAATAATTTACCTGTTGATAGTTATATCATTGATATTCATTTTCTTATATCTTAAAATTTTTATGGCTGACAAAAAAAAAAAAATTTAATTACAGTGAATATCCAGTAATCAATGAAATGTCCAAAAAAATTTTTTGTAAAAAAATATTTTTAGGCATAACTTTTTTTTCTATTTAGTTGTGTGAAATACACATTTTCTATTTAGAAATTTTTTTTGTATACCCAACAATTTTGATGCTGTGCATGGGAATTTGTAAAAAAAAAAATCCTGTGCACAGCACCAGAATGATTAGTATACAAAATTTTTCCTACATAAAAAATGTGTATCTTGCCCACCTGTAAAATCTCAGAAAAAAAAAATCATTTTTTAAAATATATCCAACCATTTTGTTGCTGTGCACAGGAAAAATTTCAAATTATGGTTTCTTTCTCATGCATAGGAGCAAAATGGTTTAGTATATAAAAAGTCTCTCTCACCCAACTGTAAAAAAAAAATTTCATAATCATTTTAGTGCTGTACACTAAAGAAATTTCAGAAAAATTTCAAAAATTTTTCTCATGCACAGCAAAAAAAATAGAACTTTTCAGAAGATGTACAGTTGGGCAAGATACACATTTTTTATTTAGCAATTGTTTTGTATATCCAATCATTTTGATGCTGTGTACAGGAAATTTTTTAAAAAAATTTCCTGTGCACAGAATTTATCCTACCAAAATCTTAGGGTATACAAAAAATTGTTCTAAATAAAAAACTTTATAACCTTGCAAAATAATAAAGTTACCACATTTTTTCTGGTTAGTTTTCCCCAGCTTTTGAACAATATTAATATTTCCTAAGAGCTGTAGATAAAATTTACATTATTTTAAATGCAAACAATTATCTTTCATCTTCTTCAAATCTTTTTAGTTCAATGGTTACTTACTCAATTGATTTTTTGGGGACAGACCTTGGAAAATTTTTCAACTTTTGTCAAAACAACCTACCCAAAAAGGGGGAAGTTATTTGGAATTATTGTTGTCATTTATTAAACTACTTTTATACAAAACATTGAAATATGAAATCTATCCTACCAAAAAAATCCAAAACTGTGTATATCAATAATTTCTTGAATAAAAATTTTTTTTTATTTAAATTTACTTTTGAGTGTGGTTAGTTTTAACCCATTTTACAGTATGTTTCTAAAATTTTTAGATGCACTAAAAATGACCTGCCAACTATTAAAGGTTCGCCATCGCTGCTCTACACTATTGGTATTACAACAGACATTGCTCTTCTGAACTCTCTCATCGCATACCTCTTCTGTTGAAAAGAGCTCATGTGACATGTCTTTCTACACAGTCTTCATCCTTTTTCTGACCCCAGACTTAACCACTATGCTCAATCTTACTTGTATTCTGCTGGTGAAGTCTTTGACACACTCCCTTCATTTATTTTCCCCAACTTCCTATGACTTAAACACCTTCAAACACTATGTATCAGGACATGTCAGCTTTAATTTGACCAATGTTTCCAATTTTCTCCCAAACTCTGGATGAAATTTTGGTAAGTCTCTGGCCTTTGCCCACCAGAGGTGAGATAAAAGAGATGCGACTGTTTAAAAAAAAAAAAATTTAATTTTGGGTAAAATTTTAGCTCTGAAATAAAGATTGACCTATCAACAATAACAGGCCTACATTTGAAAAAAAAATTTCTGTTCCTGGGGTTTTCTTAAGTGATTCCTAATGAAATTGTCCTCCTAAATTGAAATATGACATTCATTTTGCTCAATCAGGTCTGGTTTTTGAGGTACAGCGCACTACTTCTTTTAGAAATGGGTAATTTAAAAAAAAACCGTTATTTATATCAAAGTTATTTAATAAATTACAATTACTTGTAAACTAGGAAAAAAATAAATACCGACTCAATTCGACTTTCCTTTAATTAAATTTAAACTTACACACTACTTATGAGCCTACCCAAGAGTGCCAAGAAACTATTTTCCAAGAAACGAAGTCCTTGTCGAAGTCAAAAGTATGTAGTTTCTTGAGAGAGGAGGTTGCTCTCACTAAGACGGGATGCAAGAAGTTGTGCGTTCTCTTTAGAAAGACCAAGATCTCTAGTCAAGTCATTTAATTGACCTTGAGTGAGTGGTCTTGGCGAAGATATTGTAGACGTAGGCTGATATGTCACTGAAGTGTCAGTGTCATCTACTTCTATATCTTCTATATTGTCTTGTAGCTCAGTATTTGCAGGTGGAGAAGGAACTGGAACTCCTGGACTATGTGGTTGTGGTTTAATGGCAGAAGGAACATCAGGATAGACTACAGTGTGCTTGTTCTTCTTATTGACACCTGAAAAAAAATTTCGCATACTTAATTTACATAATTTTAATTCACTCAACCCACGTTTTCACACAATTTTCATACAAGGAAAATTTACACTTTTTAAATAAAATAATTATATAATTTATATACAATTTAACCACAATTTTCCTATCAGAATAATACACTATTTTTATACACAATTACAATTTCAATAGGCTACCAAAAGATATTTATAAACATTTCTAGATTTGTCAAGGACTATATTCTTACAGTAATTATCTCACCTTTGAGATTGGTCATGCAAAAATAGCAGTCTGTAATATGGTCCTTGCCTTCTCTCCACACCATAGGTACACCAAATGACAAACATTTGTTTTGCCCTCACTCCAGCGCCTTAAGGCTATGACACAGGCTTTGCAGCATATATGTGGAGCAAAGCCTTTGTCTTGATCACCTAGCTTTATTCCAAAATATGCATTGTAAAGGGACTTTACTAACGGCGTTATAGTGCATTGCTGGTCACTAAAAGTTACTTTGCCACACACATAACAAAATCTATCAGGACTGTTTTTACACTTTCTATTCATTTTTATGAAGTATAAGGAGTTTTGCTAATGTATTTGCCTGCAAAATAGTAAATATAGCATTAGAAATACACTTTAAACACTGTTCATAGATGAGAAAAGTCATGGATTAAGGTAAGAACACTTAGTTGGAGAGTGAGCAAGCAACACACAACCATTCGCGCTCGCGGTCAGCTAGAGACTGAGCTCTCTAACGCCATCTAGGGAGCTCGGTCTGTATCTTAAAAACTATACCTGATTGAGCAATATGAATGCTTGATTTGGATTTAGGAGACAAATTTCATTAACAACCACCTATAAAACCCCCAGGAACATTTTGGACGCAGACCAGCGTATAATAGAATAAGCATTGATTTTATTAAACTTTTTAATTTTAGGCCTATATAGTTTTAAAAATATTGTTCACTACAGAATACCCCTACTATGAAACTTGAACAAAATCATTGACAAGTAACGAGATCGACACTGTAAAAATCTTGTCTATAACTTAATACAGATTTTATTACTGATATTTTGAAGATTTACTTAAAAGTTTACCTCTCATTGCTATTTAGGCCTTTTGTTATTATTATTTTTTTAAATTTTTTGATTACCTAAATAAACTAAAAATAACAATTAGGCCTATTATTATTATTGTTTTTATTTAGAGTATGGCAATATTACAAATGCATGATCCCAACCAGTAAGTGATGTTAATGTTAAGAGCAAGACCTACTGTATGTTAGCATGGCCTACCTCTTTTTAAAATGAATCTTTTTGTTTCAGAAATGGAAAACAAATTTTTTTTCTAATATAGGCCTGTGTGTGTGTGTCTATGTGAGCATGTGTGTACTAAAATTATGATTTGATGAAAAGATGGATGAAAACCATATGGCCAATACGATTTACTGTGTAGATTATTTGAACAAGTTTTCAAAAAATGTTGTCAACCAATTTACTTTTAAGAAAATAAAAATATTGAAGTTTTGGACAAGAGATAATGTCATTGATTTAGATAGACTCTACTCATTTTCAAAATGTCTGTCAATGTTTGGGCTATTTTCACCTATTATCAACAGGAATATTATAAATGCATGACTGGTAGAGAATGGTATCCAGCTGAAAAATGGGAGGAGTGGGACTGAAAATCCCATCAAGAGGGTCCCTCAGTTACCTACCAGTATTATGAATTATAGCTATCCTAATTCTTTGACTACCTAAACTACAAAATACAGCACATTCTCTATTCTTCTTTCTCAGATATCATCATCTTAGGCAATTTCAGTGTTCACCACCATCAATGAATTTCTTCTTGTTCTAATGATACAGCTAGTGAACGTACCTTCCAATTCTCCATCCAAAATGACCTTGAAGAGTTGGAGATGAAACCAGCATTGTAGACCTTTTTTTTTAACTTTTACCCTTCTATTTATACTGTCAAACTAATTCGTTTCTAAATTCTTCCAATCACCTTATCTCTGTATCCTCTTCTACCTTTTTAAGTCTTCAGAAAGAAAAACTGTCATATTAAAAGAAACGTTTGTGACATTTTGATGCTGCAAGCTGGTCAGACTTGGGGTCATATTACTTTGATTTTCCATGGGAGGGGGGGTCTCTCGGAGTACCCACCATTTTACCTTAAAACTGAATTCTTCTATAAAATTTTTGCAACTAACTCAACTTTAGATGATTTTGGAGCTATACCCTCTTCAACCCCCTCAACTCATTCATGTCTAATATTGATTTCTTCTAAAGATGTCATTTTTGCTCTCTCTGAGCTTAACACTAAGAAGGTGTATGGTCCTGATGGTAAAAAAAAATGATACATATAGTTATCGTGTAACCCCAATTTTTTGCTCATTCTGAAAGGAAAAATTGTGAAAAAATGGTTAATTTTATCCCATTTTGTGTATATATATTTATATATATATATTATATATATATATATATATATATATATATATATATATATATATATATATATATATATATATATATATATATATATATACTGACCTGTAGATTGTTAAATCATTGATATTCATTTTGCTATACTTGAAATTTTCATGTTGACTACCCAAAAAAGTTTTCAGAGGTTATAAAGTTGGGTGAGATATACATTTTTATTTAGAAAAACTTTTTGTATACCCAACAATTTTGCCATGAACAGCACCAAAAAAGTTGGATACACAAAAATTTTTTAAAAAAAAAAAAAAAAAAAAAAATGTTTAACACCAAACTTTACAACCTCTGATTTATATATATATATATATATATATATATATATATATATATATATATATATATATATATATATATATATATATATATATATATATATATATATATATATATATATTATATTTTGTTGTTGATTTGTATGGGAAAAATTTAAAATTATTATTTTCCCATGCACTGCAGCAAAATGGTTGAGTATACAAAAAATCTTTCAAAATAAAAAATGTGTACCTTACCCTACTGTATAGCCTCTGTAAAAAAAAAATTCTGTGCTCAGTCATTTTGGTGCTGCGCATGGGAAAATTGATAAAATTTCAATTTTTCCCATGCACAACAAAATGGTTGGGTACAAAAAAAAAGTTCTAGAGGTTGCACAGTTGGGCAAGATACACATTTTTTATTTAGAATGATATTGCGTATATTCAACCATTTTGTTGCCGTACACGAGCACAATGTGGTAGGAGCCACCCTAGCCCTGAGGTGAAAGTATAACAGAAGTTTAGATTATAGTGGTGGTGACCTAGGAAATATAAATTTTGAAGATTTTAGAAACTGGGAATAAAGAAATATAAGAAATATGTAAATCGATAGAAATAAGAGAGAGAGAGAGAGAGTCAGACATGCAAGAAATAAGGAAAAGGCAACAGAAATAGCAAATAAATCAAGTTTAGCATAGAGCCAGAATTAGGGCTGCAAGTTCAAACGCTCAGGAAATAATGATATTTTGAGAAAACCAAGAGAAATAAATCAAGCATATATGTATTTTGTTCCTGAATTATGAAGACGGCATAAAAGAAATGGAAAATATACAAGAAAGATGATATATACAAGAAATAAGAAGAAAGGTGAAAAATAAGAAACAAGATGGCTGCCCACAGGTAGAAAATGTAAACAAAGAGAATATTCTGGAAAGTAGCTAGAAGCAAAAGTAAAAAGGTATTTTCTTAAATATCCCATGGAAAATGCTAAGAAAACATAGTCTTTATGCTAAAAGATGGCAACTTGCTGGGTTGCCAGAATTTAGTTAAACAGTTTTTGAAAGCAGACAAGACATTCTGTTCACGGTGTCGTATCTTATGGTGGGTATTACGACACAACTTATAAGTCCTTCTTATATTAGACTGTTCCTTAATTTAAACTAGGATTGCGTTGTGACTTTTCGTAATTTAACCCAAGACGACGTTACTTTAATTCAAATGTGTGCTTAAAAGTAATTAAATAAACTTACTTCCGTTACTTAGTTGTTTTCATTACCTTAATTCCATCTAATAAATTTTAATTTACCTTGTTTTATTTCCTGTAGCTATCAATTATATTCTTTTGTTTGTCTTTATTGTTTGACCTATTATTATTTTATATTTTAATTATACATTAATAGCTTCTTGAGTTACGATGTAATTGACTCTATAGATAGATACCCTTTGATGATCTCTCAAATCGATAATTAAACAGAACGATCGAAAACTAAAAATATCTTCAAAATACCAGGTTACGAATTACTTAAAATTAACTAAAATGTTTAAGATTATATACGTATTCCAAAATTGTTTGGCTAATATTGTGATATAATGCTATAGATCGTATATTGTAAATTATTTCAAAATATTTCAATATAAACTGATTTCAGTTCAATGAACTTTCACAACAATCCTCCAATATAGAAAAACGTAGTTGGTAAATTACTATCTATGTCACAAAGTGTTTAAATTAATTCAAAATATTGTTTACGAGTCTAGTACGGCAATAAAGGATTCACTAAAAACAAACAAAAACTTCTGTCTATCTATAATAAATAGTTTCAATATTTATTCCAAATCTTATTAAAAATAAAATTTTAATATACAAGTAACTAGTTTATAATTTACATTCAATAATAATTCATAAAAGATTCGCCTTCTTATGCTTATTTAGTAACTAGTTTATAATTTATATTCAATAGTAATTCACAAAAGATTCGCTTTCTTATGCTTATTTATTAAAGTTCTTTTAATTCATGTCTGGTTATAATTTGTTATAATTTTTCCAATTAGCCAAAAATCGTAATCGTAGTAATATAATTCAAATTAGAGCTAACGCTCTGCGGAATCATAAGATAGTTCTGATTAAGTTCTGATATCAATAATAAAATTCTAAAATTAGAACTAAAGTTCTGCGAGAATTTTAAGTTTAAATCAACTTCTAAGTTCAGACGTTGATAGTAAAATTCTAAAATTAGAACTAATGTTCTGCGAGAATTTTAAGTTTCAATCAACTTCTAAGTTCAGACATCGAGAGTAAAATTCTAAAATTAGAACTAATGTTCTGCGAGAATCTTAAGTTTAAACAAATTTCAAAGTTGATATCGATTGTAAAATTCTAATATTAGAACTAATGTTCTGCGAGAATTCTAAGTTTAAATCAATTTCAAAATTCAGATATCGATAATAAAATTTTTTAAAATTACAATGGTATTTACCAATTTCTTAGTTTCAAGATCGAAAATTTTCTAAATAAATAACCTCGCTTAAGAGCACAACTTATCGGTAAGAGTTCCAAAAAGTAATGACTACTTCTTTCAAAATTTTCAGATTATGAATTCTGACAACTATCATAGGTTGTTAGTTTTTAATCTTGACCAATCAGAAAGCTTCATTTTTAGCTGGTTGCTAAAATTTGTATTCTTTTTCTATTTCTGGCAACTCGGTGACGGACTATGTTTCTTGTCTACTCGAAATCTCCGCCTCCATTTTGAGTGATTTATTTTTCTTATCTTTTGTATTTTATATTTTATTTGTAGTTTTTTCACCCTTTTTTATATAATTTTCCAATCTAGAAATTCTATATCCATGTATGTTTGACATTTCTTTCTTGATCTTAGGGTAATTTCATGATTCTTTTATTATTGGAATTTACAGGCCTAACTCTAAGATTAGGCTAGACTTGATTTGTCTATGATGTTCTTGTCCTTTTTCTTACTGAGTTATTCTGAATTGAGATTATTGATCTTATTTTGTGGGACGATTTTATTTTAAAGGTTATTCTTTAATTAATTATCAAAATTATTAATTTATCATAAAAACCAACACCAATTTAAAACACCGGTTACCACAACGGCTTCGTCCTTGAAAGGTCGAACATAAATTCTGTTCTCAGTTTTGTTTTTGAAGATTGACTGTTGAAGTAATCAGACATTTTGAAATATTTGAAGTTTTCTAAAAAACTATAATAGTGAGTTTATCAGGATATATTGTTTTGAATGTTAATTTAGATTTGATCTAGTGAGAATATTTTATTGAATAACTTAATTGATAAAACCTAATTACGAATTAGTTACCAAAACTACATTGAGTGAAATAAACTTGATTAAGCTTATTTATGTTTTGGAGAAAAAACATTGTTGAGTAAATGAATTGTGATAAACATTACAAGTTACAGAACTCGTTTGAGAAATTTAAGTCAAGTTTAGATAAAACCTTACAAGTTATAAAACTCGTTTGAGATATTACAATTTAAATTAAAACTCGTTTGAGGTATTACGATTTAATTTAAAACTAGTTTGAGGAATTACGAATTAATTAGATGTACCTCTGGTATTTTAATACTTGTTTGAGGTATTACGATTTAAACTAAAACTCGTTTGAGGTATTAAGATTTAATTTAAAACTCGTTTGAGGAATTACGAATTATTTAGATACAACTCTGGTATTTGAATACCGAAATTTAAAACTCGTTTGAGATATTATGATTTAAATTAAAACTCGTTTGAGGTATTACGATTTAATTTAAATATTACAAAGAAATTTAAAACTCGTTTGGGTATTTTGAAACTAAACTTTTAGTTACGAACTCGATCGTGTGGATACTAATATTTAAGAAACTGAAACAAGATTAACTTGGATTGAATACAACAACGAAAGGTTTTATGTAAGGAAAATAAACACAACTTAGAGATATTTATTTGGAATTGTGAATAGACTTCTTAGTTTGACATAATATAATGGGTATATAATATAACCTAATAACCTGTATATATATTTAATTGTTACTGTTTTAAGAAATAATAAGATAACCTAGTAATAAGATAACCTAGTAACCTATATATATATTTCTGATTGACAAGATTTTAGAAAATATTTTGAACAAATTAAAACCAGTTATTGAGGTTTAATAATATTGAATTCTTTGAGTGTTTATATTAAACCTTGAATAAAACTTGTAGTGTGTGATGAGTTAATGATTGGTTTTAATACTGGATATTGTTTAAACCATACGACTTTGGAAGTGTAAATTAAACACAGAGTTCTTTAAGAATTTAATCTAGTTTACTGGTTATTTTGTGTGTAACCAAGGTCTTAAAAATTGACTTAAGAGTAAACTATATATACAAGCTGGACTTATGAATAAATTAAATAATTACAATTTATATGAGAAACTAAGCTTCAATTTTTAATTCGTTTTCAAAAAGTGTGGTATTCATTATAAACGGTTAACATTTAGAAAAGATTTAGTTATTTTCGAATGAAACAGTAAACCAAAAAATACTTAGAAATATTTATTTGAATTTCAAGGTTACTTAAACGAACTTATGCTTCGTGAATACTTTATTCACAACTTAGAAAATAGTTGTTGAATTTTATGGTTTATATATTAACTGGTCTTAACTTAGAAAGGCATTAAATAATTATTGAAATTCAACATTGATTGAAAGAAACATACACTGGAATTTAACATTGATTAAGAGGAACATACACTGGGATTCAACTTGGTTTAAAGGAAACATACACTGGAATTCAGCATTGAATAAAGTAAACATACATTAGAATTAAAAAACAACTTGGGTTTATTTTAAGGCATAAGTATATGAAATGACACAACGCAACCCTCGGTTGAAGTAATTAACATTCCACTATACAATCGAAAGATTAGTTGTGTCGTAATATCTACCATAAGCTACGACAACAACACAAAATTGTTGGGCATGCAAAAATTTTTTCTAAATAAAAAATGTGAATGTTCATGTAGATGTAAATCGGTTGAAAAATTTAAAAGTTATTCAGACTTTTAAATTGTTAGTTTTACACTGCGAGATGGTTAGTTTTACATCGTTTCAGAGAAGCATTTAATATTTCCTAAACTTTAAAGAAAATTTACATTATATGCAAACGCCTACCTTTAAATTTTTTTTTTATACCCATTTAGTTGGATTCTTTCGCATCAACATTTAAATCATATTTTTTTGGGGGCAGACTTTAGAAAAAATTTTGTATTTTGGCAAAACAATCTACCCAAAACTGAGGAAATTTTTTTGAGTTTTATCATTTATTAAATTTATTTTACATAAAACATTAAAATATAAAGATTATTCGGCAAAAAAAAATTCCAAATGTGGGATATGAATAGTTTCTTTCCTAAAAAAAAATTTGATTAAAATTTACTTTTGATGGTGGTTAGTTTTCCCCCACCCTATGGTATATATAAACTAAATAATGAAGTCAATCAAATGTACAATTGACAAATACCACTTATATATCTTTTGTTATCAAACTTATCACAAGAGAAAAAACTATTGAATGAGATGACTGAAAACACTACAGAATGGCTGTTCTGAATACACTATATATATATATATATATATATATATATATATATATATAATATATATATATATATATATATATATATATATATATATATATATATATTAGGGATGGAGTGAAGTATTGGTATCGGTATTGGTAGGTATCAGCATATTTTCAGGTATCAGTTTCGTTAAATTTTTAGGTATCAGTATCAGTGAATTTAAAAAGTCTTGGTATTGGTATCGGTAAAAATTTTGGTATATAAATGGATAAAGTATTGGTATCGGTAAGTATCGGTATATTTTCAGGTATCGGGTATCGGTACCAGTAAATTTTTAGGTATCGGTATCAGTAAAAATTTTGGAAGGATAAAGGTATCAGTAAAAATTTTGGTATCACTCCAACCCTAATATATATATATATATATATATATATATATATATATATATATATATATATATATATATATATATATATATATATATATATATATATATATATATATATATATATATATATAATATATTATATTATATGTAATACTTAAAGATGACAAATCTTTTTCTGCTTATTTTTCTAAAGATTCATACATAGCAAAGGTTATCTAATTTAATTTAAAGAACAGTATTTATATTTTACATATTTCGATTTATGCATTATCAGAAACCCAAAAAGTTAGGAGCCAATTTTATGGTCAAAAGTCCAAAAAGCCAATAGTCAAAAAGCCACTGGCTTTAAGGCTTTTTGTGCCAACCTAGGTTTAGATTGTAGCCAGGTTTCACATAGCCCTAATATCTGAGGGGAAGTGACAGTTACAAATTTTTTAAATACACCAAGTTTAGGTAATAAAGCTCTACAATTTTACAAGGCAAGGTTAGGGGAGGTCATTGTGGAAAAGAAATGAGGAGATTAATGTGATTATTTCTGTAAAAATACAAGAAATGGATGAAATGAAAAAGCCATTAATTTGATATGTTGTAAGAAATATGGAAACTGGAGAATCTAATGTGACCAAAATAAGAAGTCCATTTATATGTTGGATGTGAAGACTGCAAATGATACTGTGGAGCGTTTGGAACTTGGAACTAGGCCCTTGTGGCTTCTAACTGTCTCTATTTTCCTATGTTCCTATGAACTATAGGGGCCTTCACTGGTCCATCAGGGAGTATCCCCTGAAGATCTGGGGGGACTACACTCTGAGCACCTGTGTTCAGAATTCAAAGATGTCTCAGGAAATCTAACCTGAAGGAGTTGGAACCCTCTTGAAGCAGATGGCCTAACTACTTGGCTTGTAAAAAAAAAAAAAAAAAATACAGAATTAAAAAGTTTTTTTTTTTACATCTCAAGATAAGTTAGAATCTCATCATTGAGTTATATTTCTGTTAATATATCCAGGAATTCAAATTATAGTTTTGGATCAGCCAGGCTGACATGGTTAAATCTGATTTTAATCAATTTTTCCAACAATTTATATGAATAGACAGTCTACTTGCATTTTTCCTAAACTTTTAGAAAAAAACAAAAAAAAAATTTCACACTTGACTATTTCTTTGATAATTATGAGATGAAGCATAAGGATCATAATCCTTATATTTCATCTCATAAATTGCCTGTGATACGAATTTCTGTTTTTGGCTTCAGATCTTTTGTATACCTGGTTTAAATATAAATCAAATACAAAAATAGTCAACTTGGTGTTTTTAAGGGGACGTTTCAACTTATTTTTGAACTATTTTTTACGGACATATGACAAGAGAACGAATTTAAAGGATAAACATTAATACATATATTTTGAAATTTTTAGACGGATCGTTGTCTTTGTTTTTTTTTTATGGGGGATCAAACCCACCCCCAATTTTCACTTTCAAGAATTTTCACTTTTTTCACTAAATCATTAATAAAATATAAACTATTTTATATTTTCTTTCCTTTTTTCTTTTAAAGATTTAGGAAAATATGTAGGAATCAAATGAATGTATGATTTTAATAATAAGTGGTAGCTTAGTTGGTATAAATCCTGCACGAAGTCATCGGAAATTGTTAAATTTTCATTTTTTAAAAATTTTTTTTAGTTCAAGTCATCATTAAAAATTGACCGCAATTTATTTTGGGGTCAGATAGATGAAATTATCTTCCTCTAACTGTCTCTAATTCAATAAAAAAGCGTGAATAAGATCGTTGTCTTTGTTTTTTTTTGGCAAATTTTTTTTTCTCTGAAAGTGCTATTATGAGAAAACCGCATAAACGTAAAACTGATAAATGAGATTTTTTGAGTGGATATATCTCGGTAACTATTTAGAATTATGGAAAACGAATTACACATCTGGACTCTGCGTATTATTTTCTATAAAACTGTTTGAATAAAATCTTAAAATGAAAAAAAAAAAAAAAATTCCTTTGAGAGTAATTTGCTGACAATTTGAATATCATTGACAGGTGTCACTTGAAAAGTCTTTTTCTCAGGAACTGTTCGGAATTAGTAAAAACTAAATACAGATTCGGAATCAGCATAGATTTTACTATAAAATTGCTGAAAAAAATTTAAAATTTTCCCCCAAAAGTTGGGGTCTTTATGTTGGGCCCCCCCCCACTTTTACATTTTTTTCGTGGTCATATCTTGGTAACCATTTGGAAATTTGTAAAACTAAATATATATTTGGAATCAGCAGAAAATTTGCTATAAGAATGTTTCAAAACAAATTTTAAAGACTCCCCACCCCAAAACAAGTGCAGAGCATACGCACAATTAGCTTTTCAAGGTCATTTGACAGGTGTTAATTGAAAAGTCTTTTTCTCGGGAACCACTTAGAATTTTAAAAAACTGATTTCAGATTTGGAATCGGCATATAATTTACTATATAACTGATGAAAAAAAAAAGTTTGCAAATAAATTTTACAACTAAAGAGTACGTTTTTTGTAATTAAATAACCCCCTTAAAAGTTTGTAAATAATTATGTAAGTATATGCTAGGTAGGTGTAAATGCTAAGGCTAAATTAATATTAATTATTATTTTTGTTTTATAATCTTTGTGCAGTTAATACATACTTAAGCCATTTTTAAGTCTTGTAATTTAAATACTCTCAACAGCAGCTTAAGGCTGCCCAGAAGCAATACTTTCATTGAGTGGGAGTTATGCAAGGAGGCTCTTGTGCAACCTATTCAGAAAAACAAAACAAAAAGCTCTCTTTGAAGAATTCCACTCAGAAAAACATAAAGCTCTCTTTGAAGAATTCCAGACTCAATAAAACAAATACAGTATACTTAAGAATTTCTTAATTTTTATAAGTGGTATTTCCTGCCAGAGAACTCTGTTATCTGGCCTACAATTAGATATATTAGGTTGAGAAGTTACAGCAGCAGCATTGGACTATGGTTGCGAAGAAAGAGGCTCATCAGAGAAAGAATTACCCTTGGAGCAGTAGAAACCAAAGTAGATCCATTGGAAGACTGGCAGCCACAAGCAGGCAGATTTAGCCACTGAAAAGCCATTATTAAATGAGGATGAATTCTGCCAACTGACACAATAGTATTGCAAGTGCTATATATATATATAATATATATATATATATATATATATATATATATATATATATATATATATATATATATATATATATATATATATATATATATATATATATATATGGTAATTCAATCTGGCACAAACCTCTTATTTTCCTCTATATTGAAAATATGAAGTTAAGGTATGTTTAAATGCATTCTACACATACTTTTCTTTCACGGAAGAGTAATATAAATATATAATAGAAAGAAAAACCAAAAAATAAAAATAAAAACTATATGCTACAAAAACAAAATCAACTGTCTTTTAAACTGTCCTATAATACAATTTTAGCAACAACAATGTTCTCAGATGCTTCTATTTTCTATATTTAATTCCATTTTCTCTCTTTCTTTTTAGAGAGGGAGAGAGGTATATCATGCCAGATATGAACCGACTGGGGCTCCGGCCATTTTTACTGACTCCAGCCAGCCCTGGCTAAAAATCAGGGAAAACCGGGGTTTGCCTGCTGAGGTTAAAATGGCAAATTATACTTAAGGTGACAGTCCAATTTCAAAAAAAAATTTTATTTAATTTTCAGCTGATTCTTATGAAATTTTCACTGTAAATTGTTTTTCACCCCCTCCCCGGGTGAAAAAAAGTCCATTTCTAGCATTTTTCTGAGTCTATAATTTAGTTTTTTTTTTTTTGAAATTTGACTTTTTCAAATGAATGGCGGGGCTAAACCAATTTTTGGAATAACCTGAAATTTGGACTATATATTCAGAATTCTACAAGCTACAAAAGCTTTTAGCAGACTTTTGTTCCCAAAGTTATAGAAAATATGTTGAGCCCAAAATTGACCAACTATCAAAAAAAAAAAAAATAATAATAAATCCACCTTTTCAGACAAAAAAAATAAAAAAAAAATCCAACTAACATTTCCTTTTTTTTATGTAGATGTATAGAGGAGGGATAGGGCTACAAATTCCTCTCTATACTTTATTTGATGCGATTCGTTGGTTTTGAGATAGAGCCTTCAAAAAGGTCCATTTTTTATCAAATTTCAAAAATTCCCAAAGTTTGAGAGGCTACATCTAGCTTCAAATAAATAGCATTTAATAATGCACTAAATAAAAGTTGTTCTGTTCCTCCTCTAAGCAATTTCTACAAATAAAATTAGTAGATAGTATTTTTTTTTTAAATAATTTTTTTCTCCAGAAGCGTACGATTTTTGCAAATTTTTTTTCAAGTGCTTGACTTTTTCCTAGACATGATATCAAAAATCTGTTCCCACTAATGCAAGAAATTGGGGCTAAGATTATTCAGTTAAATTTTCAGCTCCTGTGGAATAGTGGTTTAACCCAGTTATTAATTTTTTTTCAATTTTGGGTCCAAATAAATTTCAAACTGCCATAGACTCAGAAAATGCTCGAAATCAACTCAGAACTTTGGGAAAAAATACATATACCCTGAAAATTTCAGCTCAATCAGTCAAATAATTAAGAAAAATATTTTCAAAGTATAAGAAAATTATGATTTTTTTCTTGTTTTTTCAACATTTTCCTTTTCTTTTCTGTTTCTTTTGATTGCTCCTTTTCTGCTAGTGAATGTTCATCTTGTGTTTTGATTTTATATACCCCATAAAGATTTGGTTAAAAATTTATAACTTGTGGCACCTGGAGGTCCTCTTCTAATTTTCTCTTTGCAGATGTTAACATTTAGCTATTTCGAGCCTATCCTGAAACATTGTAAAGTACTCCAATACTGCAGAAACTGATCTTTTAGCCATATTGACTGAAAGTATAAACAAAATAATAATTTTGAAATAATGTAGCTAAATGATACAAGTTTGATACATAGGAATAAAATAACAATGATATGTATAAATACAGGTTATATTGATAATTTTATATCTTACATTTTTTCAAACTTTACCTTAGGGTCTTACCTATGCAAAAATGTTGAATATTATGAATCAGAAAAATCATTTAAGAAAAGACATAGATATGCTGGAGAGAGTACAACGTCGAGCAACAAGGATGATTTCTGGCTTTGAAAATAAGAGCTATGAAGAGAGGTTGAAGGAGTTAGGAATGTTCTCAGTTGAAAGGAGATTTCTCAGAGGGAATATGATACAAGTTTACAAAATATTTGCATCTGACATTAATACAGAGATTGAAAAATATTTCATAGTGGACCATGGAAGAGTAACTAGAGGACATAATAAAAAAATTAAAAAGAAGCCATGCCATCTCAATCTAAGAAAATACTCTTTCAGTAATAGAGTTGTTAATTTTTGGAATGACTTGCCACAAGAGATTGTTGACTGTGATTCTCTTGTCAAATTTAAAAAGGGGCTAGATAGATATATGGATGGTTTGGGTATTATATAGAATAATCTGACTAAGCCAAATCGGCGGGTATATATGAATTTTTGGATCAACAGATCAACCTATGACTAAGCCTAACGGCAGTTTTTTGTAGTGGGTGATGGTTCATAGAGTATTGCATGTGTAATGGGGGTTTAGTTTTACTTTTATCTATGCATGACATAGGAATAGGAAAATAGAGACAGTTAGAAGCCACAAGGGCCTATCGAGATAGAGCCTTCAAAAAGGTCCATTTTTTATCAAATTTCAAAAATTCCCAAAGTTTGAGAGGCTACATCTAGCTTCAAATAAATAGCATTTAATAATACACTAAATAAAAGTTGTTCTGTTCCTCCTCTAAGCAATTTCTACAAATAAAATTAGTAGATAGTATTTTTTTTTTAAATAATTTTTTTCTCCAGAAGCGTACAATTTTTGCAAATTTTTTTTCAAGTGCTTGACTTTTTCCTAGACATGATATGAAAAATCTGTTCTATGCATCATGACTATGCATGAATGAACTGATAACTAGGATGGGATAGACCTAGTCTTTCGTGCATGTATTAGTATTGTTATTGTTATTATTTGTTTGGACTGGGAGAGTCTCGATAGGCCCTTGTGGCTTCTAACTGTCTCTATTTTCCTATGCTCCTAAAGAATACTAATCCTTCGAATATGGAAACGAATGTCTATTGATAGTTAATTTATTTTACTTTTTGGCGGCAATATGGATTCCTGATTGTTCTAAATTACTAAGTAATACTTTTACTATGCTACGGACACGAATTGTGAACACTAAAAATTCCCTCCCCCCAAAAAACAAAATTAAGTAAATGTACTAATAACTTAGTTCAGTTTATTAAATATATGGACGGACTTAATTTTTTTTATCTTAATTTGCATGAAGCGCTTTAAACTACAAAGACTTCGGCTAACTACATAGACTTTGTCTTGGCATGAAGGAATTGATAACTAGGGTATAGAGATGCCGAAAAAGTTTCGAACTTTCGATATATATTGAAATCAAAGTCTATGATTGAAATAGATATTTTTTTACGATAGTATCGAAAAAATATCGATAAATTTTCAAAGCCGTTATATCGATATTTTATCCTCAGTATCGAACCAACGATATTTTTTTTTTCTTCTAGAAAATTCAGTAGTTTTCTGCCACTTTATAAAATAAAATTTAAGCAAAATTTGTGTTATTTTCAAGTGCGTATATATATATATATATATATATATATATATATATATATATATATATATATATATATATATATATATATATATATATATATATATATATATATATATATATATATATATATATATATATATATATTAGGGATGGAGTGAGGTATCGGTATCGGCAAGTATCGGTATATTTTCCGATACCAGTATCGGTATCGGTATCGGCCTTTTCAGTATCGGTATCGGTATCGGCAAAAAATTTGTATAGGAGTAAAGTATCGGTATCGGTAGTGGTATCGGTAGTAGTATCGGCAAGTATCGGCATATTTTCAGGTATCGGGTATCGGCTTCGGGGAATTTTTAGGTATCGGTATCGGTAAAAATTTTGGTATCGCTCCATCCCTAATATATATATATATATATATATATATATATATATATATATATATATATATATATATATATATATATATATATATATATATATATATATATATATATATATATATATATATATATATATATATATATATATATATATATATATATAAACATGGCGGCTCGTCTATATGGGCTCCAGGGCTGCAGCCCTTCCAAATTAAAAATACCAGGCGTAGGATGTTGATATAAATATGAAATTTTTGTCAGAGAAAAGTGATTTAAATTCATTTTTTTAACAACTTAATACATAAAAAGTATAAATCAATAAAGAAAATAAGAATTAAATGCATTTTGCAACTGCAAGTTTTTGGGTATGACATTTTTTTTCAGTAATTGCAATTATATATAATATGGGCTGTAAAATCTCAGTCCTAAATTAGGCCAACTTATCAGTTCTTAAATAATAAGACAGATGTAGCAACTTACGAAAAAAATAATGCCAAATTGCAATAGCAGTTTTTATAAAGTTGCTAGTTTGTCTTTCTGTCCTTTTAAGTACAGATCATAAAGAATTTAAACAATAAACAGACTAAAACTGTTGTTTAAAGTACCATGTCGAGGGAGGTTATATTTTTTCCTTGTGGAAGAAAAATTACAAGATTTATATGTGTTTTTTTTCTTGTTCGATATATATATATATATATATATATATATATATATATATAATATATATATATATATATATATATATATATATATATATATATATATATATATATATAACTGCTCGGGGAATCGAACCTGGCCCAAAAGATAGAAGTCCATGGTGCTAACCGCTACACCACCGATGGTTCAAAAGGAAATCATTCGGAACTTCTACTGACTTTTCGCCTAGTGAAAAGCTCTCGAAGACCTCCCCGACCACAACTTGGGCGTAGGGTTAGCTCTGCCAGGGCTCTTATCCTAAGTACGCAGTGCATATCCTGGGCCTAATAGAGGGAAGTCCATGGTGCTAACCGCTACACCACCGATGGTTCAAAAGGAAATCATTCGGAACTTCTACTGACTTTTCGCCTAGTGAAAAGCTCTCGAAGACCTCCCCGACCACAACTTGGGCGTAGGGTTAGCTTGGCCAAGGCTCTTATCCTAAGTACGCAGTGCATTAGTTATTATTTAATATCCATTATTATCCGTGGAATTAATATGTATAATACATATAACTGCTAGGGGAATATTTTTCTGACCAAAATTTGTGACGCTTCTGAACATTGCCCCCCCCCATCAAAATACCCTGCTCATAAGAGTTTTAAGGGATGTATAAAGGAGGGTAATTTTTAATATAAAGAAGAAATAAGAACGTTGTTTTCAAAACCAAGTCATATGATTTATTAGCTAAGAAAATTCTACAATAATAAATATATATTATATATTATAATATATATATATATATATATATATATATATATATATATTATATATATATATATATATATATATATATATATATATATATATATATATATATATATACATATATATATATATATATATATATATATATATATATATATATATATATATATATATATATATATATATATATATATATATATATATATATATATATATATATATATATATATATATATATTATATATTGTCATCTTCTGCTCCCACTTGCAGCGCTCTAGCTGATTGAATAAATAATTTTTGCCAAATCTAAAAATCGGAACAAATGTCCGTCCCGAATTACCCTCTAAAAAATCTAGACGAGGCTTTAAAAAATTGGCACGGATGGTCATTCTAGCTTAAGAGGAAACCGTTATAAATTTCCCTGGTAGTTGGGGATGATGGGAGTTGGAGAGGGGGTAAAGTATATGATCTTTCTAGAAATTCCATGCACATGGCCTTCAGCCCTCCACTCCCACAAATGAGTTCTTAATCACAGTATTATAATAATATGAAATATATATGTAATAAAAATACGCTAATAATTAACCTATTCACACACACACACTACACACACACACACACACACATATATATATATATATATATATATATATATATATATAATATATATATATATATATATATATATATATTATATATATATATATATATATATAATATTATATATATTAATTAAAATTAAAACTATTTTTAAAAACCGATATATCGATATTTTTAACCGATAGTATCGAGACCAACTTGATAATTTTAAAAATTATCGATGATCAATATATCGATATTTTTTAAAATATCGGCATCCCTACTAGGGATATTGTAGTGATGAACATCCTGTCTTGATTCTGGCAACCCTACATTATCGGTTGGCCCAATTTCAACCAAGCGTTTCGCCCCTCATTTAGCCTAGAAACAAACATCTTTTTCTTTTCCGTCACGAATGTTCTTGGATGTACACTCGTTGTATTGTGAATGCCAATGATTGTACCCTGCAATGCCCTCCTCAGGCCGGTCGAGAAAAATCTGGTACACCAATCTGAATACCACAGGTCGCTTTTGTTGACGTATTATAAAAACTGTTTATATGCTTTCACTAATTTATTTGTGTATATATTTTATCTTATTTATCTAGTGTATTATTTTATCTATATTTTAAGTTTTCATTGATTGGAGTTTGTACAGTCGGTGGTTTGTTTTTTGTATCGATATGTAGTATTTTGTTGTTCAACAAACTGCTGGCTAACACACTCTCACTTTTAAAATATCATGGTCAAGTCAACACGTTTTAAAAATGTAAACGTTTCGCTTGTTTATTACAACTCTTCAAAATCAAGGTTTGAGGTATGAGTTATATATTTCCTTTTTTTCAAAAATCTTTCTATCTATCATTTTCATTGCCTTCTACTCAAATATATAACTCGTAACGTTCTTAATTATATGGGATTCGGATATGCAAGAACTACAAAGGCAAAAAAACCTTTGAATAAATTCATAGTAAGTCTTATCATATTTTTTAATTGTTAACTAATCATGACCCTTCTCTTTCAGGTCTTTAAATAAAAGCTCAAACTCAGAGTTTTTATAGTATTGCTGACCCAGATTCTGGAAAGGGGTCTTGCAGTGATGAATATCCTGTCTAGATTCTGACAACCTTGCATTAGCGATTATCTCAATTTCAACCAAGCCTTTCGCCCTTCATTTAGCCTAGAAACAAGCATCAATTTCATTCCCACCACAAATGATCTTGGAGGGATATTCATTGTTTTGTGAATGTTAATAACTTTGGTAATTTTTTAGAGACGCGGGACATAATTTTTTTCCTACTCAACCTAGCTACATAAATGATATATGATTTTTTTTTATGGTTAATTGACAAACGACAAAAAATAATTTTGTAAGAAAATTTTTTAAAAAACAAAAAATTAAAATGATAAAAATCAACAATTTTTTTCAATATTGCGTCAAAATATCGTCTGTAGAACGGACTCATTCATGTTCAATGACGCATTGTCCTTTAATGTTTTTTGACAAGGTTGCTAAATATGATTATGGAAAAATAAAATCATATATATATATATATATATATATATATATATATATATATATATATATATATATATATATATAATATATATATATATATATATATATATATATATATATATATATATATATATATATATATATATATATACAGTAATACCCCACAGGAAATAAAAACAAAACAATTAAAATTACTCCAATTTTAATTGTTTTGTTTTCATTTCCTGCGGGGTGTATTTTCTGTCTAAAATTTTGCACGTATATATATATATATATATATATATATATATATATATATATATATATATATATATATATATATATATATATATATTATATATATATATATATATATAATATATATATAATATATATATATATATATATATATATATTATTGAGAATCCTTATATTTTATATTTAATTAAATGACTTTTAAAGTATCAAATACGCCCTTAACTTTATAGAACAACAACAACATTTACATGTTTATGACGAGCTTCATGCGCTTAAAAAAGCTATGCCGTGACTTACTTGCACCTTGGGCTAGAACCTCGTTGTTAACAAAGTTAAAAATGTAATTGTGTTATAAAAAATCGCATCATTAACTTAAGAAATCTTCCAGAACGTAATGTATTAACTATTTAAACTAATATAGCCAAATTGTAGTTATATATTCTTTTTAATCCTAGGGTAAGAGTTTTTATAGAGCTTTGTGAAAGAATTTAGGGCCTAACTTGACATACTCAACCCTTATAACTATTATTTACTTTTTGAATTAAATTGACACTTAATTGATGGCTTAATTGGGTTGGGTTAGTTTATTAACTTGAATTGTATGATTGACGTGACTTACTGTTTAATCTAGGCCTTGGGTTTTGGATCAGAGTTTTGAGAGTTCTTGCTTGTGGGGTTTGAGTCTATGTTTCTACTTGGCTGAAAAGTTACCTCATTAACTACTTATAAAAATTTACTTATGTGCTTATACAAAAGAGCCACACATCCAAGTTAATTTACTTTGGAAATCAAATAAATCCCGTTACTTTACAATTACAGAATATTTTAAATGGTGAGTTCTTTATTAATTCTTTTATTAATTTGTAGGCTAAATTTTAATAGAATTAGGTTTATTCTCGGCAAAAGCAGTTACCATATCTGCCTAAAGCGTTTTCATGGGTTTCACGCCACAGAAATCCCAATATATATATATATATATATATATATATATATATATATATATATATATATATATATATATATATATATATATATATATATATATATATATATATATATATATATATATATATATATATATATATATATATATATATATATTTATATTCGACTGCAGTCGAGAGTGGATATGGTTTTAAGCAGATGAGAAGAAGAAAAGTTAAGAACATCATAAGGAAGTCAGAAGAGTTGAGAAGAGCAGAAAAGAGAAGAAAAAGAAGAGAAGAGAGGAGAAGGGTAGGCTGTTCGATATGAGGCTTTGAGATCTTCTTCCTGAGGTTGCAAAGTTTGTTGATAAGAAGAATGATACTGACCAAAGTTAAATAAAAAAAATCTTTTTTTCTTATTTTTTGAAATTAAATTACAGAACTTCATTAAAATTATTTTTTTGTAAAGCAACACATCTTTCGATACAACGTACTTTCTGCATTAAAATGGAAAATTAAATATTAAAAGAAAAAAGAGAATTAAGTTTGGATTAACTTGGGTCAATAAAGGATGATTATTTCGTCGCAGTAGAGTCAAATGAAGAATGGTTCTTTGCATGGTTCTAGAGGCTGGGAACCCTTTTCAACCAGTTTTTTTCCACACGTACGATTTCAGGAATGTTAAATTTCTGCAATCGACACCACCCTGCAGCATACGGGATATGGTGCACTTGTATATATATATATATATAT
>SEYY01021670.1:0-35000 GCA_009176605.1 Armadillidium nasatum
TAGAATATCCTTCCATCAACATCATCTTAGATAATTACCATATGATTTTAAAATCTATGGAAAGAATCAGAGGGAAGAATCCATCACATACATCTACGTCTAAAAAATCTTCAAATGGAAAGAAAACATCTTCTTTTCAAAATTCCACGTACTCTAGACAAGAGAACACCACATCTCCAAAAAAAAAATCGAGTATTTCTCCGGAATCTTCAACTGTGAAGTGTAAATTGTGTGATGGTGCACATTTTATGTCATCTTGCACCGTCTATTCGAATCCAGCCTCCAGAAAAGAGCGCTGTATTGAAATAGAACTATGCTCTAGCTGCTCCAGCACAAAGCATAAATCCAAGCAGTGTCCTGCTAAAAGATATGGACTTAGCCGCCCTTGCTTTTACTGTAAAAGCAAGAAACATATATCAGCCCTTTGCTCCTCTGAAACAAATGGAAAAAGGAAGAGTGATCAACATCGTAGAACAGATGACACACCTACTCTTCATCTTCTCTTGCACAAACTGGGGAGGATGAATCACAACGAAGTCATCTGTGTATCAACACAGGATCAACTCCTTCTGGCAACATTCTTCCAACTATCTCCCTTAAAGTAAAAAGGGGGAATAAGATTCAAGAAATAAGGGCACTTCTAGATTTTGGATCTCAGAGAAGTTACTTCAAAGGAAGTGTCATGGAGAAGCTTGGAGTAAATATTGCTTCACTTCCTCGTCAAAACACCACTGTAAAAACTTTTCTGGGAGAACAAACCAGAACAATGTACTTCCATTGATCTGGAATTGAATTTATGTTGTGGGTCATATACCCAAATTCCAGCTCTTGTGGATCCCAATCTTGACGTCGGTTTTGAAGTCAAAGGGATTGATGGGAGCCGTATATAATATACGAAGAAATAATTTTAAGATAGCCGATCGATTCTATCAAGGAGGCCGTCATGGTGACATTGTCAACAATGTGGAATGTCTTCTGGGAATAGACGCTCTATATCTCATGAAGCATTTTAAAGTAGTCAATTGTTTAAGAGGGAGTGCTATTGATTCTTGCCATGGTTTCGTTCCATTCGGACCTGTTCGTAAATTTTTAACTCCTTCTCAAATTGAAGTCATATTTGGAGAAGAAAATTCGAATAATCCTCAAAGAAAGAGGACCTCCTGACAACCAAAAGATTCCAGCTTGTTGTCTCCATCTCTTCTCAAATCTGTCAAAAAAATTCCCGAAAACATCGTAAATCTCATAGTGGATCCATCTCCTTCCTATTTCGACCCATTGATTCATACTCACTCAGACTTGGAACTTGATGTCGGCATAGAGAACATCTATAAATTGGAATCCATTGGAATAAACGAAGAAGCCGACCAAGGTTCCATCGATACCATCTTCGAACGTAGATTCCATGAGAGTATAGAATATAAGGAAGGTAAGTATCATGTTGAGATCCCATGGTATGAAGAAATATTGAAAGCTGTGCCTTCAAATCATCAGGTAGCATTAGCTGCTCTTCATCGTGTGACACAAAAACTTCATAACCAGGGTCTCATTTCAGCATATGGAGACATATTTCGTCAATACCTGGCTGATGGCATCATCGAGCCCGTCCATGTGTCTCCAAAAGAGTTTCATCGATACATATTGGATCCCTCATAGGCCTGTTATTAAGACTGCAGAACAAGTCACAACGAAAATTCGTCCTGTCTTTAATTGCAGCCTTCGCATCGGGAATAGTCCATCTTTAAACCAGGCTTGTTATCCTGGTGTAGATCTGATGGCATCTTTATTTCGATTATTGCTTCAATTTCGGACAAACAAATATGTCGTACTAGCAGACATTTCGAAAGCCTTTTTGCAGATTCGTCTTAAAAAGGATGAAGATCGTAATCGATTCTGCTTCTTCTGGGAAGAAGGAGGTGTGCTTCATACCTATCGTTACACCTCTAATCATTTTCGGGCTATCAGTAAGTCCTTATATATTGGGAGCTGTTATAAGACACCATGCAAAACAGTATCCCCCAGATCTCTGTTCTTACTTATTGGAAAATAATTTATATATGGATAATTTTATATATTCCAACTCTTCTATTGACAATTTAAAAGAAATATTTTGTCAGACCACTTCAAGAATGAGTGAAGGTGGATTCGATTTATGCAGTTGGAATTCAAATAATCCCGAACTTAAAAGAAATTTTCGAGGCTAACCAAAAATTAGCAAAACACCAAAGCTCAGAAGAAAGAGTTTTGGGATATCTTTTCGACACCTCATCTGACACTATCAGATTGAGTGATTTTGAAATAAACTCGGCCAATTCGAAACGTCAACTTCTCTCTCAAATATCTAAAGTTTTCGACCCCTTATCACTGTTTCTTCCAGTTACAATACGTGGGCGTATTCTCATGAGGAAGACGTGGGAACAGGAAATGAGTTGGGACGATGAAATCAACGAAGAATTGAAGACCTTATGGGAAAAGTTGCGTCTAGATTTAATTTCTTTGAAAGAAATTACTTTCGAAAGATCTTGTTTTGAGACCGAGGGCTCCAACTTGTCGCTTAACATTTTTTGTGATGCAAGTTCTTCATGCTATGGCTTCGTAATGTATATCTCTTCAAGCACCAAAGCACCCAGCATTCTTTGGTCTAAGGGAAAAGTCTCTCCTTTGAAAGGAAGAACACTGCCATGCTTGGAGCTTTTATCAGTTTTTTTGGCATTGAAATGCTTACCTCAAGTTCTAGGATGCTTTCAAGATTCAAAGTTTAAAACTTTAAATATATTTTCGGATTCACAAGTGTCTTTGGCCTGGATACTACGTGGGGGAAGAAAAAACAAAAGTGTATTCATAAAGAATAGAATACAAGATATTAAAAAAATGGTTTCTTCATTAAAAGAAGACCATAATCTAATTCCTGAATTTCGTTTCGTGAGGTCTGAAGAAAACCCAGCCGACCTACTCACTAGAGAAGCGGTTCCCAACCTGTTTTTTCTTCCGTACCCTTCATAATGTTCCGTACCCCTTCATGCACACACAAATCCAATATATATATATATATATATATATATATATATATATAATATATATATTATATATATATATATATATATATATTTAATTTCGTAATTTGATATTCTGTAATCTATACAGTATTCTATTAATTTTTTCATTTTACATTCTTTTTTAATTAATCCATATGTTTTTATGTGTACCCCCATTGATAGCATGCGTACCCCAGGTTGGGAACCGCTGCACTTGAGGATTAAATATATCTGAGTTTCGAAAATATTTATCATTCGGGCAGCATGGATCTGAATGGCTGGATTCTGAACCCATATACTGACCTGATAATGGATTGGAGAGTTCCGAAAATAATTCTTCTCTGGTGCTTGCGACTGTCAATGTAAGTACTAATCTTCCTGTTATTAAATTTGAAAATTTTTCTAATTTAAATGTTCTTTTTAGAGTTTGTGCACTTTTATATAAGTTTTCAGCACTTTCTAGAGGAATCAACATTGATTGTGATTCCAAAGCTCGAATATATTGCCTAAAAAGAATGCAGGAAGAATCTTTTCCGAAAGAGCTTGCCTTTTTAAGAAGAGTGAAAGAGGATGCTTCGTTAAATGAACCACCACCAGATTTGGTAAACAATTTAAATTTATTTCTAGATGATTTAGAGCTCATTAGAAGCAAAGGTAGATTGGCTCGTTCTAATTATTATGACTTTGATGTTTTAAATCCAATCCTGATGGGGAAAAATCATCATTTGACATTTCTTTTTATTCGAAACGCCCATTTTGATTGTAAACATCTTGGCATTCAAGCCACTCTAACCAACATTCGTCTGAGAGGTTATTGGATCACCTCTGCTAGAAATACTATGCATTCAAATTATCCTCGCTTCACAAATTTTTCAAAAGCTCAAGTGGAACTTTTTCGGCCTTATAAGAATGTGGGTATAGATTATACCAAACATTGGTGGGTGAAAGTAAAAGGATCACCTCAATCTCAAAAAATGTATATCTTAATTTATACATGTCTTAGCATAAGAGCTATTCATTTAGATCTGGTTCCAGATATGTCTTCTGAATCATTTGTAAAATCATTTCAACGTTTTGTAAATCTCTATGGAGTGCCAGACGCAGTCTACAGTGATAATGCACGTTCCTTTATACAAGGAGTGAATTCATTTGAGTCATTTGTGGTTTCAGAGAATGGAAAAGAGTTTCTTCGTAAAAATCAGATAAAGCATCATAGAGTACCACTATACAGTCCATGGACTGCTAGCCTGTTGGGAGAGAATGGTTAAAGTGGTCAAAAGCTGTCTACTGAAGACAATTGGAAGATCTTCTGTCGAATATTTCAGCTTTATAACAACTCTCTCAGAAATAACTGATGCTATAAACTCTCGTCCTCTGACTTATACTTCAAGTTCTAATGATGTGATACCTCTCACACCAAATTGCTTTTTAAAACCACATTCCAGAACCAGTATGGTAATAAGAAAAGAAGATAATTCTGATCTTATGGCGATGTCTCCGTCATCGTCTCGAAATGCTTTGATTAAAGCCCTAAAAAAATCATCTGACAAATTTGAAGATTTTAGAACAAGGTGGTACGAGGAATATCTACTTAAGCCTTCGAGAAACCTGTCGAGATTTATATCAAACCAGATGGGATAATCTGGTTAAAGTCGACGATGTCGTGCTTGATCCGCAGTCCTGTAAAAGACAGACCATTTTGGCAAATGGGAATCGTCACTAAATTGATGTATGGGGATGATGGAAAAGTTCGATCAGTCTTCGTGAAGACACCAGGAGGACAAATCAGCCTGTATCCTGTAAAAATTTTGTACCCCCTGGAACTTTCTTTAACCCACAGTGGGTCATTCTCAACCATCATCCGCTTCAACCGGATCAATGCCTTCGTCAGTTGTATCCTCGAAGCCTGGGACATCTGCTCAGCCTACCATTTCAATATCCCGTCATTCAATGGGAACTTCGGGAACTGTCAGACCAATTCGGAAAGCAGCTGTGACTGCAAGAGTGCACTTCAGAGAAGAAGACTCTGACTCCGAATCTGAATAAAAGTAAAAATTCTCCAAGGTAGTGAGTATTTTTTTTTAAAAAAATGTAAGTACAAATCGTTTACTTTTTTCTTTTGATGACTCCACCCAAAAGAGCTGGAGCCATCTCTCCCCCCCCCCGGAATATATAAAAATCATAATATCCATATGGCTAAAAATTATTAAATCATAGATCTAAAATCTAAATAAAAGATAGCACTAAATGTAAAATTGAAGGTTACTATTTTTTTAAAGTTCAGTTCTCATTTCGATTCCGCAAAGGAAAGTTCTCTTTTTGATTTCATATTGTAAAGCTCTCATTTGGATTTCGTATCGAAAAGTTCTCCTTTTGCTGTCATAACTAAAGATTCTCTTAAGGAAAATTTCTCTAACTGATTTCAAGTTGAAAAGTTCTATTAAAGTTTAATTGCCAAAAAAGTTCTTAGACATTTTCGAATTTTTCATATCGTTTGATGTAAAATCAATTGATAAAATAAACTTGTCTATTTAGTCTATTCGATTATACATTCTTTTAATAGATTATTCGTAACACTGCTGCAGTGAATAGTTTATGAATAAAACTTCTGGACGAGGGGGACTAGTTTACTGCACTGGTTCCTGTGTTAGGAAATAAAATATTTCTCAAGAAGAAGCTTTTCTATTAAGATCAGTATAAGTTCTTCTATAACATTGTGTTCTTTCGTTTAGAAGTTGATCATAATCATATTCCTAACTAAAATCTGTTTTTTATCGCATTTACAGAGATGCTCTTTTGAATACAAGTTAACATCTTATGCAAATTTGGGAGAAACCAACCTTGACTCTTGGTTCGGCTTATATTAAATTTATCTCCTATCAATTCTGCTAAATATACCATCATTTTTAATTAACTTTTTTCATTTCAAATCCTAAATTTAATATAATTGATAAATATTTTAGTATATATATATATATATATATATATATATATATATATATATATATATATATATATATATATATATATATATATATATATATATATATCTTGAAGATTCATCTTTAAATAAATGACCTATCACAATGTAAGAGAAAGTTCAACTAAAATTTCGCTATAAAAATTTTAAAATATCGATATAAAGGATATCGATTAAAATCGAAATTTTAAAATATCGATATATAAGCTCAGAAAGCTTCTTAACCTAAGCCGATGTAAGGTAGGTTTATGGGTATAATAAAGTACTAATTAGCAATTTTAAAAAGATACCGATAAGTTAAAAAAAAATTCGGTCTTATTTCAAATCTTATTCTTCCCTATATTATTGCTCCCCTGTATTTTCATGATGAAGTTTATTAAAAGACATTAGGGGAATTGTCAAATGTGGACATTAAGTTATATCTGATCTCGAATTATGTAGGTTTTTATAATCATCAAATTACTGAAGCCTTGAATAAATTCAAATATTATTTAAAGGAATATAGAAATCTCAAATAAGGAAAGATAGATGCATTGCTGATTTTCAGAGATAAGTAACATAATAAAAAACTGAGATACATGAAAATGTGTGGAGAGTTAAATAATAGGTATTTCACGGTTTTTAGGTAAAAACTTTGATTGTTTATATACGGTATTTCTCAGTTTTAAAGAATCAAATTATGATTTGATGTGTACATTTTATAATTGAGATTTTTATTTTAATCAATTCAAGGTATGTAATCGCCAAAAATATTAATTTCGGGCTAAAGGAAGAGAAAGACTGACATTATCAGAAGAATTGAAAATTTGAATGGATTTAAAAAATAAACTTGTTGATTTGTGTAAATAGGTATCGAAACATTTATCAAATTTTTAAATAATAATGAAATACAGTTAAATAAAGATCTATTAAATTTTCTTTGCACTACTATTATCTTTTTCTTGGGAGAGGGATGCAATATAATTTTTTATTCTAAGAGAAACGTCTCCATTTAAAGGTCTTCGTTAATTTTTTTTAAAAAGAAATTTTCACCCCACGTTATTGACTGTTCGAGAAGGGTACTTTCTAAGTAGTTTCTACTCTGGATTCGCATGAGCGGTCGAACCAACACCTTCAAGCTCGTAAGTCAATCACTTTACCATTACAACACTGTTGTGGATAGCTTATTCCTTTCTAATTTCAGTCTTTCCCCAATTATGTTTGCCTCGTGCTTATGGGATATTTCTATAAAGAAAATATGTGTAGGGTAAGGACGATATTTAATTTTACATAAAGTTAATGACTCCTAATTTTTCTACAGGTTGCAGTGTCGAAAAGAATGGCGAAGTTCCTAGAAATGCTATTTGTAAAAGTTCCATTTCCAATTCTCCCGGACATTTGTTTTGATACGAGTCTTATGTTTCCTTCCGAGCGCTTGTACTTCGATAAGATGTATGGAAAGCTGAAGGCAAGGGCTGCTAATCATTCTTTATCACAGTGGAAGCCCTTTGAGTCAAATATAACTAACTATACCTTCATAGTCGACTTTCCTTGTCCAGTGAATGATTTAGTGAGACATAGAAATGTTTTTAAATCTCTTTTAAAAATAAGAAAAAAGCATAAAATTAAATCGAAGTTTATGTTAAGAAATACACTAAAAAATACCAGTTACCATTTAACAAATGGTACTCTCATCTGTACTCATGTTAGAAGATCTGATTACTTAAATTACAGTGCAGATAACAATTTAGTATTCCCAACGGAAACATTTTACAAAAATGCATTTGAATTCTTCAGAAGAAAGCAAGTACCAGTATAATATTTTCATATTACTGCTTTAGCATATATATATATATATATATATATATATATATATATATATATATATATATAATATATATATATATATATATATATATATATATATATATATATATATATATATATATGTGTGTGTGTGTGTGTGTGTGTGTTTGTGAGTTGTTTTTCTTCAACGTTATTACCACTGGTCACTGGCAAAACCGTTATCGAGGAGATGGTATGAAATAATAAAATAAAAAACAAAAAATAACTCAAATCCACACCTAAGGCAAATTTTAAAGTGGCCTCATTCGCAATCTTTAAATTGGAGGAGATTAAATTAGGCATTAAACACAGAGTAAAAAGCATTCTGCAGAACATTGGTGGTTGATAAGATGGAAGCAGAGCAACGAACAAGCCTGAAGTTGTTAAATGTTCAAACAAATTTTATGTGCAAACACTGTACCCCTTGTGCAGCGAGAGTGTTTTAAAAAGATGGTGGCACCGAGTAGTCATTTCTCTTGATTACATACCGCTGTAGTACTCAGAGAAAAGAGACCAAACACACCAGCTTCGTATCGCGAAGATAAAAGGTTAAGTGATCTGGAAAGTTAGGAATACCTTATAAGCTTTTTGATTTTAGACTTGACCATATTCAAAAGATGGATAAAATTTGAGTACCTCCTTGATATGAGAGAAAGATCCTATACCAGGGCTGTGGAGATCCTCGTTTAGTTGGAATTACTGTGAAAAGAAGAAAATTTAGAAATGTAAGCAAAAGTTCCAGCTTCTTCGAGTTTCACTAAAATCATTATGATATAAGGTTTCCAAAGTATTTTTGGTTTATGTTAAGAGCAAGGATGTTTATATTGCTAACAGTAGAAATAGGATAACTATAAAAAAAGATAAAAAGTTTTACTTTTTATTTAGAGAAATTTGCAGAAGGTAAGTTTTTAAAAAAGGGTAGATTTCACAAGAGTAAGACGACCCTAGTGTAGAATTCTTTCCAGATCAGCAAGAATCCGAAAGCCAAATCTAGATGCAAAAACGGAGTAGATTTGAAATGAATATAAGAACAAAGTGTTGAATCAATGGTAAATGAAAGATTTAAATGAGCAACCTAGAAGATGATTAATGAAAAGAAGGAAAAAAGTATGAGTTGTTTTTAAATCTGTTCATTCCTTTGCATCTAGAGTTGCCTCTCGTCTGCATCTTTCCGATTCCATTCTTGAAGATCTGGATAGAATTTCCCAGTGGGGTCGTCTCAACCGTGTGAAATTCAACTCTTTAAAAACTCAACTTCTAGAAATCTCCCTCTCAAAGACACTTCCTAACTTTTCTATTTCTTTCGATGGTTTCCCCATCTCTCCTGTTGATAATATAAACATCCTTGGCCTTTACATAAATAAAAAAATGTCTTGGAAACCTCACATCACAATGGTTGCTAGGGCGGCTTCAAAGAAGCTGGGAGTTCTGTTTAGACTGCGAGAATTTTTTCTTCTTTGCAGTTATTCCAAGTATACAAGGGTCTCATCCGCCCTTGTATGGAGTACTGCTCTCATATCTGGGGTGGCTCAGGTTTTACCCGTCTTTTGGATAGGGTTGAGTCAAAGGCTAAAAGACTTATAAACTGATCCGCTCTTTCTAATTCACTTGACTCTTTATCTTTGTGACGCGACGTTGGTTCCTTGTCTCTTTTCTATAGGTATTACAGCGGCAAATGCTCAAGGGAATTATCCACCCATGTACTTCCACCTTTACGCCATCCTCGCAGTTCAAGGGGTGCATTGTCTGCGCATCAATTCTGCGTGGACATAGGCAACTCCAGGCTTGTCCGCTGTGGTGCCTCCTTCTTTCCTGCCACATCTGTTCTGTGTAATTCTCTCCCATCTTCTGTGTTTCCTGCCGAATTTAATCTCAATTTTTTTAAAGCCCACGTCTGCGCTCACCTAAGAAATTTGCGTTAGTTGGGTCCTGCAGGGGTCTTTTCTATTTTTTTTATTGTTATTATTGTCATTTTCTATTTTTTTTCTACTTTATTTTAATTCTTATGACATCCCCTCCTTGAATAGGGCTTTACCCGTGAGTGGTGGTGATGTGTAAAAAAAAAAAAAAAAAAAAAAAAAAAAAAAAAAAAAAAAAAAAAAAAATTACAAAAAAATTGAAAAATGGTTGGACAAAAGTAAGAAGAATAGAAGAAAACACAAAGCAGAACTTGGGTAGCAGCGATACATGTAATACTCTGTCAAATGCTTTGGATGTGTCAAGCAACACCGAATACTACTCCTCATGTTCCCTAAAGGAAAAAACTATAAATCTGAGAATGGTTTCAAAAATCTTAGACATAATAAAAATTAGAATTATTAGGCGGTAGTCAGAAGGATCAGAGATGCTTTACAAAAGTTGCTAAAGATGCTTTAGCAAGAAGCCAGAAAGATTTGTCAGTGGAAGAATCGTAGAAGTGAATTCTCTTTCGTTTTATGAATTTCCCTTTTACTAGTTGAAAAATATTCTGCAACTATTACGACTACCTGAATGAATATTAGCTAGATTGACAAGAGAACGAGAATTTTTCAATTTCCAATAGCACTGTATCTACGTTGAATGGCTAGAGAAGAAGTTTTAAACAAAGATGGTTAAAAAAAGATTTAGAAATAGCAAAAATAAATCAGGTCATCTCAACAGCGATAGCAGCCCAAATCTTATCAGCAGACAAGGGATAGAGATAGTTCGTACAGAGGCGACACAAACCTTCCAATCAGAACGATTAAATTTCCAGAAAATTTGCGTATAATAGGATGGAGCTATAAGATTTACTAGCAATTGAGAAGATATCGTAATTATGGAGATTGACTAATAGTTAAACATAGGCAAAGTGAATTCTAGAATAATTGAACAATCAAGGACAAATGTAGACTCTTTAATTTGTTGCTCCATATTGTTGAAAAGCCTGAATGTTTTGTCCTCCTTCTCTCCGGAGAAAACTACGACTACTCATTGTTGTTTACATTGAAATTCTTTAAATAATAATGATTAATTTATAAATTATATAATTATTATTTAAATATTTTTAGCAACTTTAAATATTAATTACCTGTGACTAAACTCTGCACAACTAATAAATATCCGTATTCAAAAATGGCCTGCAGCCTCTAAAGTATAAAAAAGATTTTATAAAAAAGAAAAAGAAAAAAGGGGGGGAAAAAGCGTAACATTTAAAATTCATCTTTTTTAACTTTCAGCAATTCAGTTGATGAGAAATGACTAAAAATGATACAAAAGTGTTAGTATTACAAAGCATAGAAAGAAAGAAGGGAAAAATTTATTCATAATTTATTATGTAAAATTTACTAAAAGTGAGAGAAAAGTCTCTCTGGTAGCTCTAAAACACAATTATTGTTCATTCCAGTTGTGAAAATTCGATATTTGTTGTTGTATCAGACGATGTGCCATGGTGTAAAGAAAATCTCTCTGCTCCTGACGTTGTTTTTCCAGGTACTCTAACAGTATATTTTTTTCCTCACCCAAAATGTTATTGTAATTCTTAAAGTTAAAAAGTATATAAAAATTTATCAGATGTTTTGTACTACTGCATGAAAAATATAAAAAGTTATTCCATTGAAATTATTTAGAAGCTACGCCATTTTATTTCTAAATATGTGAAAAGTATTATGGAAGCTCTGAAAGCGTCGAAAGGCTTTGAAAACACAAAACTTTTATTTCTAAATTTTTCTATTTCTGTATCTCTCCTTTTCTCTCTGGCCTGCTCTCAAATTTCCTTTCCGGTCCTTCTATAACAGCCACTGTATATGTTTACATTTCATCCCTAAAATCTATTAATAGTGGTTGGTGTTCCTAAGGGTTCCGTCTTGTCCTCAACTGCTTTTTTCCTATTTTTTACTAACGAAATCTCTATCACTTAATCACCAATCCACACTAATGACGACAATTTCAAACTTCACTACTTTTAATATAAAGACGACGACTCACAACAGAAGAAAACTCGCGCTAGGAGGGTGGCCTCGAAACAACGGATCTCTGATGTTTCTTATGTCTATTTTGAGAAATGAGGACGTAGTTTTTCAAAATGCCTCAATTTCTCAGTTCTTTCATCTTTCTAATATTAAGAACCTTCCTCACAACTTTAACATCTAAAATAAAGAACTAATCCTTTGTTTGTCTTTAATTTTCTTTGAGTTTCCTTGTTCGTGATTTTTCTTGAAAGCATTGCATTATATTTCTTTTTAAACTAGCTTTTAAAAAGTTGGATGATCTGAGATACCTTCAAATTTTTGACGTCACCACAGTTGTTTGCTCTATATAAGGGTGTTCATTGCCTCTATATGGAATATGATTCAAACATGTGGGATGTTTGAAAAAGTGGAATCTATTGCTTTTTTGTCTTGTAAATTCTTTCACACTCACTAGATCTCTCCAGGCTTTTTGTGGCTGTTAAAATGTTGGGCACTTTCTTTGTACCACGGATATTATAATTATTCCTCTCTTCTAAATTATCCAGTTTAACACACATCTTCCACTGAGAAGAACTTCTGTGACACGCCTTTCTACTCAGTCTAATAATCTCTATATCACCTCTCACATTCTAGATCTAATCTCTATAATCAATCTTACATGAACTTCGCTTATAGAGTCTAGGACGTACTCCCTTTTCCTATTTTCCCAATTAAATTGCTTTGCATATATATATATATATATATATATATATATATATATATATATATATATATATATATATATATATATATATATATATATATATATATATATATATATATATATTATTTTTCTTTCAAGTTACTATCGTTACTCACGGGCAGAGCTCTATTCGAGGAGTATGGTTCTTAGCCAGGGAAATTGAGTTATATGATATTTCTGACCAAGTTGATAAGCTACACAGATTATTTTGGTTTTGTATAGGGAAACCCTGCTCCCGTAATGACCATCCAAGTATATTTTTGACCACCGGTGGCCATGGTTTCGAATCCTTGATAGGCAGACCTCTGTAGGAGCAATTTAAAGGAATGCTATATTGTTTGTGTTGGAATAGCGTGGAAATGTTGTAAGTGGTGGCTCTGTTATTAAGGGATATGTGAGTATTGAGATTAGCGTAATAATACACCTTGCCGTAAACTGTGGTAAATTAATTAACTACAAAAATCTCCTACAAACGTCAATTTTTTATGTCCGTTCAGGTAACTGTATAGAGACGTGTTAGGTTTTATTTGGTCCTGGTTTCTAATTCTTCACAACTCTGGTTAAATTTAATAGACCTTCTACCTTTTCCCATCAGAGGAGACAAAATAACAACAAAAAGAAAAATGCAAAAAATTGTCATATGTCAAATAACTTTCACGTTAAAGATGAATAAAATTTAGAGCGCCAATTCATATTGCAGTTATTTTTTTCCCTAGTTTCTTAGGAAATGTCGTTGATATAAAATTATTGGTAAACCATTTGTTAAAAAATTTAAATATAAAAAAATATCGATATTCGAAATCTAAAATAAAAAAATCTATCAAGTCAATTTTCTTTACTATCAATTCGAACTGCGAATTGAGAATGTGCTTCTTTTTTTTATTTCTTACTGAGAAGAATCGCATTATATTTCTTTTTAAGTAAGCCTCGAAAAAGTTGGGTTTCTGAATAATTTTTAAAATTATTTCACTCCACCTGAGTTGTTTTATCTTTTTAAGGGTGTTGTCATTCTCCCCTGAAAATATTATTCAAACACGTAGGATGGCTTCACTCGCACAGCTCTCCTTGAAAAGACGGATTTAAGGCTTTTCTTTTCATGAAATATTTCACTCTCACCTTCTTTTACTGTCATCCGAATTGTTGGGTCACCCTCTTTATACTATTTATTTCAAAGGGCACTGCTCATCTAAACTATTCAGTTGGATACTTCCTCCATTGAAAAGACTCGAGTAACGTCTTTCTTCACAATCTCATGCTCTCTCTCTCTCTCTCTCTCTATGCAACTCTCTTCACACTAAACCTAATTCCTATGCTCAATCTTACATGTATTCCGCTGATAAAATCTGGAACACACTTCCTTTATCTATTTTCGAAAATTTCTTATTTGAACACTTTTTCAACGTGACGTGTTGGCCTTTGATTTTGCCCAAGTTTCTGACTCTCTTCATTTCTTATTGAAATTGGTAGTCTCCTACTTTTATTTCTAAGCGTAAAATGAATTTGATTCAAAAGGTGAATAAAGTTTGGACTTTGTTAAGTTCATATTGCATTTATTTTTTAATTTTTAAAAGATTTTGCAGAAAATGGAATTAATAATTAGAGGTGGATCGGATATCCGCATCCGCATCCGACTCTGCGGATATCCGCATCATTTTTCCAATATCCGCATCCGCGGATATCCGCAATTTAATATCCGCAACCGCATCCGCCTCCGCGGATAGTAAAAAATTTTAAGTAAATTATGAGTTCAGCTGAATCATGTTTGTCAGATGTGATACCACTTGTTTCAACATTGAAAGTTGTGTTAACAAATGTTATTAAGTCTAAGGGAGTTTCAAGGATGACTGAAACATTAACGAAGGAGATGAACGACAGATTTGAAAACCTGGAAAATGATGATGCTTATACAATTGCAACCTTTTTAGATCCTAGGTACAAAACAAAATTTTTTAAACCACTTGTTTCTCAGAATGTTAAAATCAAATAGGATGCTTATGCGATGAGATGATAGAAACAGATAAAATAACGCCTTTCAAGAAAAAGCAAAAGCTCTCAGATACAAAAGAAACAAAATCTGTTAGCTTAAGCATTGCTAAATCAATGAAAGATCTTCTAGCTTCCAGCAGCGATGAAGAATCACAGTCAGAAGTGTCAAAGGATACAATATCGATTATTGAAAATTATCTGAAACTCCCACGTTTGGAGGCAGATAAAGACCAACTGGTTTGGTGGAGAGATAATTGAAAAAGTTTCCCTTTTCTTGCTGAGCTGGCAAGGACTTTTTTAGCATGTCCTTCAACTAGTGTTGCTAGTGAGCGTCTTTTCAGTTGTGCAGGCCTCATTTACGACGAAAAGCAAACCAAACTTTCACCTGAAAGAGCCCAAAAGCTTTTATTTCTAAAAAATAACTTACCAATTATTAACTTCAAATGGAATATGTGAAACTGTGAAGTGTGAAGGTAATACTGAATTACTGGCTTATATATATAATATATATAATATATATATATATATATATATATATATATATATATATATATATATATATATATATATATATATATATATATATATCCTTTTTCAAAATGGGTTAAGGTTGGGGAAAGAGGTTGGTGGGGTGTTCAAGAGTTGGGTCCCCGTCCCACACCCTGGTAACATAGATTCTGGATATTACATTTAAAATTCCAAAAAATCTATAGCAAAACTTTAAAAAATTAAACTATCCGCAACCGCATCCGCATCCGCGGATAGTAAAAAATTACTATCCGGTCCACCTCCACAATTAATTTCCAGTAGTAAAACTGTTTTTAAATTTATTTATAAATATTGAAATTTTTTAGGCAAAAAAATTATAATCGGAAGCGAAAGTGAAAATAAATCTTCCATGGAGTACATATTCTGTACTGTCAATTCAGATAGCGAAATGGGATTGAGAGAATGGGTGTCAGAATATGGAGGTACAGGTTTTTCGGTTGAGGGGTTTGAATATTAGTAGAGTAACCTCATATTAGTAGAGTAACCTCATACAACTAACTGCTCTATACAAATGCATGAAAATGCGGAAAAGGGAAGCAATCAGAAATTCGTGTCACCTCGAGCGAGTTTTTTTACTTTTTCCCTTCTAGATTTCATATTTTCTGCCAAAAAGACAATGTTAGTTTGAAATATTTAATTTTTTTAAGCATAAAACATTATTAAAGCAATGTCCTGCCATTGAAATTTAATATTAACGTCATTTTCTTGTAAAAGAAAATGAAAAAAACTAATATGAACTTAACAATGACCAAAGTTTTCCTTTATTACTTTATTATTATAGATTTATACATATGACTAAGCATATATATATATATATATATATATATATATATAATATATATATATATATATATATATATATATATATATATATATATATATATATATATATATATATATATATATATATATATATATATATATATATATATATATATAATATATATATATATATATATATATATATATATATATATATATATATATATATATATATATATATATATATATATATATATATATATATATATATATATCACTTCCGCTGAGGAAAGGCCAGAGGTCTAATTAAATTTCCACCAGAATTTAGGGAAAACCTTGAAATCTGGTCAAGTTAATGGCTGACATGTCTCAATAAAAGGCGTTTGAAAGTGTGTAAGTTAAAGGAAGTTGGTAAAATAGATAAAGGGAGGGACTTCCAGACTTCAAAAATTGAGTGCATGTAAAATTGAACATAGCCTTAAAGTCTGGGGACAGAGGGTTGAACAGAGAAAGGATGAGATTGTGTAGAAAAGCATGTTTCACGAGCCCTTTTCACTGGAGGTGATATGCGAAGGGAGAGTTCAGAACAACAGTGTCCATTGTAATACCGATAGTATAGAGAGAGTGACGCAACAATTCAACAGGTATAAAGAGACTGGAGAAATTAGTGAAAGTAAATGATAGACTACGAAAGAGGGAAGTATGGAAAAACAAATCTTCGTGCCAGACTCTATCGAAAGCTTTCGATATATCCAGCTTGACAGCAAAAGAATCACCGAAATGCCAAAGAGCGGAGGACTAAGAGTAAAAGAGAAAGAAGAGTAGATTACTATTTCTTTCGATGGTTCTCCCATCTCTCCTGTTGACAATATAAACATCCTTGGCTTTCACATAAACAAAAAAATGTCTTGGAAACCTCATATCACAATGGTTGCTAGGGCGGCTTCAAAGAAGCTGGGAGTTCTGTTTAGACTGCGAGAATTTTTTTCTTCCTCGCAGTTACTCCAATTATACAAGGGTCTCATCCGCCCTTGTATGGAGTACTGCTCTCATATCTGGGGTGGCTCAGGTTTCACCCGTCTTTTGGATAGGGTTGAGTCAAAGGCTAAAAGACTTATAAACTGTTCCGCTCTTTCTAATTCTCTTGACTCTTTATCTTTGCGACGTGATGTTGGTGCCTTGTCTCTTTTCTATAGGTACTACAGCGGCAAATGCTTGAGGGAACTATCCACCCGTGTACCTCCACCTTTACGGCGTCCTCGAAGCACAAGGGGTGCAATGTCCGCGCATCAATTTTGCGTGGACATAGGCAACTCCAGGCTTGTCCGCTGTGGTGCCTCTTTCTTTCCTGCCCCCTCTGTTTTGTGGAACTCTCTTCCATCTTCTGTATTTGCCTCCGCATTTAAGTTCAATATCTTTAAAGCCCTCGTCTGCGCCCACCTAAGGAATTTGCGATATGTGGGTACTGTAGGGGTGGCTTTTTTTTTTTTTTTATGCTCTTTTACTTTCATTTTTATTCTTTTAACACTCCCTCCTTGAATAGGGCTCTACCCGTGAGTGGTGAGGATGTGTAAAAAAAAAAAAAAAAGAGTATTTTTAAAAAAATCCATATTGGCTTAAGATTAGAAGAATTGAGTTGTTTCCAAATCTTCTTGTTATGGATAGATTCTAAAATCTTAGGAAGAACGGATGTTAAGGAAATGGGACTGTAATTACGGCTGAAGTTTAATGAGCGCACGTTTCCAGCAAGAACGGAAGGTTATAGTAGAAAGACAAAGGCGAAATGTTTTCCCAAGGCAAGTTGCAAGCTAGGGAGCACAAATTTTGAGAACCACATGAGGGATACCGTCAGGACAGTAAGCCTTCTCAGTTTTAACCTCAGAGAGAATAAGAACGAAGCCTTTAGAAAATTTAAATGAGTTTGAAGGGATTTGAGAGTAGGAACAGCTCCGGGGTCTTCTAAGGTTGAATTAGTGATAAACGATTGAGCGAAGAGTTCAGCTTTAGAGGAAGGCAAAACGAACATGCACCGTTAGAAAATACTAAAGGAGGGAAAGAGGAAGAATCAAAGTTAGAATTAACATTTTTCAATATTCCATAAAAGGCATGAGGAAGAGAACCAGAAACACTATTGTATTTACGACGGAGAAAAAGAGTTTTTTGGTTTTGCGGAGAATAGATTTTGCATGATTCCGGGGTGAAATATACGTTTCATGAGGATTTAGAGTTTAAAGACGACGGTAATCTCAGAATGCATCATCCCTTAGGTGTATAACACGAGGAAAAGAAGAGTTAAACCATTTTTTGTATGGTTTAGTAGAAGGAAGAGAATATGGAATGTCGCCTCCATACCAGAGAGAATCACGTCGCTTATGTGCCCTGCACATTCAGAGGAATCTCTCCCACGGAAACAGTATTTATTTTATGTGATATCAGAATAGTACAACTGCAAGTCAGACCTGTTAGTGGCACAGAAATGCCTGAAATGTCTCCTCTCCAAAAGCGGAAGACTTCCAGATACAGAGTAAGATACAGATTTAGGAAAGTGATCTGATGAAGCCAGAGGAGAAAAATTTAACAGTGTAATTAGAAGAATCAAAAGTTAGAAAATATCAAATATGCTGTGTTTATCACCAAGACGATCAGAAATACGAGTAGGGGGTGCACCATCTATTCAAGATTGTTCTTGTTAAAAAAAATGGTAGATAGATCATGAAAACTAGATGAAAGCAATTGACGGTATAGATCGTTAAAATCACCTTAAGTGATGATTTCAGAGAAAGGTGAAGAAAAAAGAATGTGTTCTATTTTGGAGTTAAGATTGCTGAAGAATTTTTTATAGTTTGTAGAGTTAGGAGATAGATAGAAAGAACAAATGAATATAGTTGTAGAGTTGCCAGAGAGCTTAAGCCATAAAGTAGAGAATTAAGAAGACTCCAAATTAGAGACACTAGAACAGAAAACATATGACTTTGCCTGAAATTTCGGATAGAGACAATAGGAAGAAATAGAAAAGGGTTTGATTTCAGAGCACCCATCTACCTGAAATTATATTACAAACTAGATATGAGCTCTAGAAGAACAGAGATGGTGTTCGAAAAAGTGGAAATTAGACCCAAGACCGCGGATTTTGCAGAAATTAATGAATAGAGAAGACCATGCACCAGGGCAAGACGGCTTCAAGGCCTTGGTGGTAGCATCCCCATCACAGGAGGCCACCTACTCCCAAATGGTGGTAGGGAAAAAGGTCTATGAAAGTCTATATTTAGAAGAAGCCCCTCTAAGCTTCTCTGAGGCAGCTTTATGTTTCGTTATTTTTATTGTTGTAAAAAGGTAATGTACGAGTAAGCACTTGTAAATTTGAAGGGTGCTTGTGAAGAAGAGGGAAGGTTATGGGAGCATAGGCACTCCAATATGAGTCAAGGGTACTCTATAGGCCCTCTGAGAAAGTGAAGTGCGAAAAGGAACGAACCAAAAAGTAGTGGTGAGAAACGAAATGGTCTAACCTGCCATAACTACGCGGGTGATAAGGAGGTACTAAAGGATGGTACTTTCATCGCTTCGGACGGCACTACCTCTTCTTTATATATATATATATATATATATATATATATATATATATATATATATATATATATATATATATATATATATATATATATATATATATATATATACATATATATATATATATATATATATATATATATATATATATATATATATATATATATATATATATATATATATATATATATATATATATATATATATATATATATATATATATATATATATATATATAGTATATATACAGTATATATATATATATATATATATATATATATATATATATATATATATATATATATAATTATATATATATATATATATTATATATAATATATATATATATTATATATATATTCTGACATCCCTCCTCCTACTCCTTCTCCTCTCAGGTGTCCCATGTCTCTGCCTGTAATTACTCATGATCAGGTGCATGGGATCCTGAAATCTATGAACGTCAGGAAGGCCAGTAGCCCACATGGCATTCCCCCTCGTGTTCTGAGGGAGTGTGCTTCCGAGTTAGCGCCTGTCCTCGTTCAGCTCTACTCTCTATGCCTTAATACTAATACTTTTCCTCAATGCTGGAAGCGTGCGTTTGTTCAACCGATCCCGAAAAAAAGGTAGTCGCTCTGACCCTTCTAACTATCGACCTATAGCTCTCACTTGTGTTCTATCTAAAATTTTTGAAACTCTTCTCAACTCTCATTTCCTGGATCATTTGGAGTCTCATTCTCTTCTTTCTGATCACCAGTATGGCTTTCGACGCTCGAGGTCAACTGGTGACATACACTCCTATCTTACTGATCTATGGTTCTTCTGCCCTTAGGGACTTCAGGGAGTCTTGTGTGGCGGCGCTTGACATATCCAAGGCTTTTCACCGGGTGTGGCATGCGACATTGCTCTCCAAGCTCCCCTCCTTTGGGTTTCCTCCTTCTCTTTGCTTACTATTGTCTAGTTTTCTCTCAGATCGTTCCATTTCGGCAGTTGTAGATGGAGCGACCTCTTCCTCCTTTTCTGTCAACTGTGGTGTTCCTCAGGGTTCTGTTTTATCTCCAACCTTATTCTTACTTTTCATTAACGATCTTCTCCACTGCACTTCTAACTCTGTTCACTCTTATGCTGATGATTCAACTCTGCATTCTTCTACTCATTTCAAATCTGCTCCCTCTTTTGCTTCTAGAGTTGCTTCTCGTCTTCAACTTTCCAATTCTATTCTTGCCGATCTGGATGGGATTTCCCGGTGGGGTCATAGCAACCTTGTGAAATTCAACTCTTTAAAAACTCAACTTCTTTACATCTCCCTCTCAAAAACACCTCCTAACTTTCCTATCCTCTTCGATGGCTCTCCCGTCTCACCTGTAAATAACATTAACATTCTTGGTCTAAACATAAACAACAAACTATCTTGGAAACCACATATTACAATGGTCTGTTCAGATTGCGAGAATTTTTCTCTTCTGAACAGTTACTCCAAATATATAAGGGTCTTATTCGCCCTTGTATGGAGTACTGTTCTCACATTTGGGGGGGCTCCGGCTCCTCCTCTCTTCTGGATAGGGTTGAGTCTAAAAGATTAATTAAACTGTCCCCTACTTTCAAACTCTCTTGACCCTCTGTCTCTGCGACGTGACGTTGGCGCGCTATCTCTTTTCTACAGGTACTACAATGGCAGGTGCTCGAGGGAATTGGCCTCTCGCATTCCTCCACCATTGCGTCGTCCTCGTTGCACAAGGGGTGCCCTTCTTTCGCACCAATTTTGTGTGGACGTAGGAAATTACCCAGGCTAGCCCGTTGCAGTACCTCTTTCTTTCCAGCCACCTCTATTCTGTGGAACTCTCTATCTTCATCTATTTTTCCTTCTGTATTTAATCTTCCAATCTTCAATGCTTCCGTCTGCGCCCACCTGAGGGCTGTGCGTTAGGTGTGTGTGTGTGTTTAAACGAGTTCTCTCTATGTGTGTGTGCCTCCTAATTGAAGAGGGCTCTACCCGTGAGCGTTGTCGTTTTGCAAGGAAAGGTAAGGAAATATATATATATATATATATATATATATATATATATATATATATATATATATATATATATATATATATATATATATATATATATATATATATATATATATATATATATATATATATATATATTCGTAATCGTACAATATTCAAGATCTCGAAAGCGACCCTGACGGGAAATTTTGAATCCCGAAAGATCGGAATCCGGAAAAATCCCAATATTTTTTTCTAGATATACCAATTGGTTTATGGCGAAAGGGTTTTGTAATTTGGCTAAATCATTTCGGAGAATATTCATAAAACTTCAATGATAAGTGCAAACTAGCAATCAACAGTTCCGATTTTATTGTCGTGGTAGCATAATTGCCAAACGCCAGAGCTCGCGTGGAACGGACAACCCCCTTTTTATATTCATGTGTTCTGGCAACAATTGACGGGAAATGACGTCAACGTTTCGGCGAAAGCTCAGACAGAATAAGACTTCAACATCATTTTATCAGTTTCTATAGTTGTAATGTTTGGTGGTTTTTCTGCTCTACACTTCTACGTCAATTACAAGTCAGCTGAGAAACTTGTTTATGTTAGGTAAGCGTGTCTGTGATTCAAGTTTGTAAATTTTTTTTATAAGTAATAATGTGAATTAGTTCCACTATAGTAGTTAATGTTTATGAGTTCCACAGACTAAATGAGGGTAATACTTTAGTGTAGGGGCCCGAATTTTTTTTCTACTCAGCCTAATTACGAAAATGAAATGGATATGATTTTTTTTACGGTTAATCGGCGAAAGACAAATAATTTTGTAAGGAAAAAAACATTTTAATTAAAAAAAAAAATTTAAAACTAATGAAAATTATTTTTCTTCAATGTGACGTCACGAGATCTTTTAATATGCAGAATGACGTAGTCCTATAAAAGTTGTCAGTGCTTACAAACATCCACATTTCACAAAATTAAATATTTTATTCACGTTAAAGTCCAAAAAATTATAATATGCAAAAATAAAATAATATCACACCCAAAAATATAATAAATATTTATAGTCCACGAACTTATAAACTCGTCTACCCACGGTCTTAGACTTATTAAAATATTCTAACAATTGTAGACTTTCGTCGTCTTTTCTGTAACACAACTTACAAGCAACGAAGTTTGTGTTACGGAAGTAGTCTACAAGTGTTGAGATTACTCTTGTTACTACAATTTACAAGTTATAATCTTGTGTTACGAAAATATACAAGTGTAGAAAATTTCCTTACAATTGTAAGACTTGTAACCGTTGTGTTATAGGCCCCTGGGCAACAATTGACGGGAAATGACGTCAACGTTTCGGCGAAAGCTCAGACAGAATAAGACTTCAACGTCAGTTTACCAGTTTCTATAGTTGTAATGTTTGGTGGTTTTTCTGCTCTACACTTCTACTCTACGTTTCGAATATTACATGGCTGATAATATTCAGTTGCCAATAGTAAATCCACTGAATTATTGGAAGATGAAAAGGATAATTTTTCCAAATGTGACTAATGCTGCTCAACGTTACTTACGACACCACAGAGTATCGTTTCGTCTGAACGATATTTCAAAGTTGGTAATCGCATGATTACTGACACGTTCACTCGCTTACTGCCACGGACAGCTGAAGCCAATACATTAATAAGAAATTTAAAATCCCGATCCTGATCCCTGATTCCGAAAAAAATCATAATCCTGATCCCGAATAATTTTCGATCCCGTACGACTCTGATATATATATATATATATATATATATATATATATATATATATATATATATATATATATATATATATATATATATATATATATATATATATATATATATATATATATATATATATATATATAAGGGAGGACGTAGCGCCGTCCGAAGCGATGCAAGTACCCCCCATTGGCATAACCCACGGAGTGATAGGATGGGCTAGACCATTCCGTTTCACTCCGTGCCCTTTGGTTCTTTCCTTTTCGCGTTTCATCTTCTCAGAGGATCTCTAGTGTACCTTGACTCACATTGGAGTGCCTATGCTCCAACTTCCTCCTTCTTCACATGTGTCCTACATATTTACAAACGCTTAACTTACATTACCTATTAAATTAATCAAAAATGGCAAACTTAAATCTAGCCTCGGAGAATCCAAGAAGGGCGGATTCCAAAAATAGCCCCTCATCCACCCATCCCCCATTCAATACTTGGGAGTTGTGGCCTCCGGTGATGGGGTTGGCGCCACCAAGACCTCTATGCCGGCTTGCCCTGGTGCACGGTCTTCGTTTTTCATTAATTTCTGCAACATTCGCGGTCTTTTTTCTAATTTCCACTTTGTTGAACATCACCTCTCTTCTTCTAAATCCTCATCTCTTATTCTTAACTGAAACTCAGGTGTTTGAGTGCTCTGACAGCAAACCCTATTCTGTTTCCTCCTACTGTCTCTATCCTCAATTTTCAGCCAAAGGCGGTTGTTGTGCATATGTGCGCAACGATGTCGTTTGTTCTCGTGTCTCTAATTTGGAGTCTTCCGAATTTTCCACCTTATGGCTTACTCTCTTGCAATTCTACGACTAAATTCATTTGTTCTGTTTATTTATCTCCTAATTCTACAGACTATCCTAAATTCTTCGACTATTTAAACTCCAAAATAGAGCACATTCTTCTCTTCTTCTCCTTTCTCCGAAATCATCATTTTAGGTGATTTCAATGTTCACCACCGCCAATGGCTTTCATCTAGTTCTCAAGATCCAGCTGGTGAACTCGCCTTCCAATTTTCTATCCAGAACAACCTTGAGCAGTTGGTGCAGCTCCCTACTCGTATCTCTGATCGTCTTGGAGATGAACCCAACATTCTTAGACCTTTTCCTAACTTCTAATCCTTCTCCTTATACTGTTAAACTCTTTCCTCCTCTGGGTTCATCCGATCATCTTCTTATCTCTGTATCTTGTCCTGTCTCTTCAATTCTTCCGCAAGAACGGCCCCCGCCCCTCAGCGAGGAGACGTTTCTGGCATTTCGGTGCCACTAACTGGTCTGACTTGTGGTCGTACTTTTCTGATTTTCCATGGAATGATTACTGTTTCCGTGGGAGGGGTCCCTCGGAGTGTGCAGAGCGCATAACTGAGGTGATTCTCTCTGGCATGGAGGCGTACATTCCATATTCTTTCCCTTCTACTAAACCTAATAAACCTTGGTTTAACTCTCTTGTTCTCGTGCTATCCGCCGCAGGGATGCTGCCTTCAGGGATTACCGTCGTCTTCAAACTCCAGAAACTCATGCAACTTATATTTCATCCGGGAATCGTGCAAAATCTATTCTTCGAGATACCAAAAACTCTTTTCTCCGTCCAAAAATGCAATAATCTTTCTGGCTCCTCTTCCTCTCGCCCTTTCTGGCATTTTGCAAAAAATGTCAACTCTAACTTTGCTTCTTCCTCTTTCCCTCCTCTAGTATCTTCCGACGGTTCAACTGCCGTTTTGCCTTCCTCTAAAGCTGAACTCTTTGCTCAAACTTTTGCCTTAAATTCAACCTTAGACGATTCCGGAGCTGTTCCTACTCCTTCAACCCCCTCTAACTCATTTATGCCTAAAATTGTAATTTCTTCTAAAGATGTCATTTCTGCTCTCTCTGAGCTTAACACTAAGAAGGCGTACGGTCCTGATGGTATCCTCCTGTGGTTCTCAAAACTTGTGCTTCCGAGCTTGCACCCTGCCTTGGTAAAATATTTCGTCTTTGTCTTTCTACTTCAACCTTCCCTTCTTGCTGGAAACGTGCGCTCATTCAGCCTGTGCCGAAGAAGGGGGACCCCTCTCAACCCTCTAACTACCGTCCTATTTCTTTAACCTCCGTTCTTTCTAAAGTTTTCGAATCTATCCTTAACAGGAAGATTTGGAAACATCTCAATTCTTCTAATCTTATCTCAGATCGCCAGTATGGCTTTTGAAAGAAACGCTCTACTGGTGATCTTCTTTCCCTCCTCTTTGACTCTTGGTCCTCCGCTCTTCGGCATTTCGGTGAATCTTTTGCTGTGGCGCTGGACATATCGAAAGCTTTCGATAGAGTCTGGCACAAAGCTTTGATTTCTAAACTTCCCTCTTTTGGTATCTATCCTTCTCTCTGTGATCTTCTCTCTGATTTCCTTTCCGGTCGTTCTATAGCAGCTGTTGTAGACGGCCACCGTTCTTCCTTTAAATCTATTAATAGTGGTGTTCCTCAGGGTTCTGTCCTATCCCCAACACTTTTTCTGCTTTTCATTAATGACCTTCTCTCTATTACCTCATCTCCTATCCACTCCTATGCTGATGACTCCACCCTTCATTACCTTTTCATTTTGAAAGACGCCCCTCCAGCAACAGTTGACTAGATGCGAGAAGGGTGGCCTTGGAGCAACTAACCTTTGATCTTTCTCTCATTTCAAATTGGGGCAAAGAAACATGGTCGTTTTCAATGCCTCAAAAACTCAATTCCTCCATCTCTCTACTCGACATTACGATATCTTCTTCGAAAACACGCAACTCAAACCTTCATCTGTTCTTAATATTCTTGGTGTTTCTTTTTCTCGTGATCTTTCTTGGAAAGATCACATTACCTTCTCTTTCTAAACAAGCTTCTAAGAGGTTGTGTGTTCTGAGGCGCCTTCATTATTTCTTCACACCACCCAGTTGCTTGCTCTGTATAGGGTGTTGTTCGCCCCTGTATGGAGTATGCGTCACACATCTGGGGTGGTTCCACACACACAGCTCTCCTGGAAAAGGTGGAGTCTAGGAGCTTTTCTTTATCAATTCTCCTGCTCTTACTAATTCACCCAATCTCTTTCTGCCCGTCGAAATGTTGCGTCAACTCTCTCTCTATACTATCGCTATTACAATGGACACTGCTCTTCTGAACTCTCTCGTCGCATACCTCCTCATTAAGAAGGGCTCGTGCGACCGTCTTTTACATAGTCTCATCCTTTCTCTGTCCAATTTTAACTTAAAACTTATTCAAATTTATCCCAAAAAATAAAAAAAAAAATATATATATATGCTTATCCTTAAAATAACTCCTGTTCTGACTCTAAAGTCTATTCACTGTCTACCTAATAGGCATGGGATTAGCAGGTTCACTCCCTCGTTGATTAAAATTCTTTTATCTCGTAAATCCATGGAATCGATAGCACTTGCAAAAATATCTTCTTTCTGAATTTTTTGGTTTTCTTACTGACAAATATTTTTTTGCTTCTTTTAAAAAACAAAATTTGTAACTTCTATAAATCAGCTTTTTTACTCTTCTCATTCGCTGCTTGGGATTTGTCGATAATAATACCATTGAAAGAGCTAGCATATTCGACCTCTTTATTTTTAATCCAATTTAATCTAGGATGAATCAATCAACTCTCCTCCTTCTCCTTTTTAACTTGGGTTCCCATACCGGTGACTGGGATTATACCCTGTGCCTCTGAACAAGCAGTGACCCTCTTAATTTATACTTTCTGTAACGCGCAATGACAACCTTTCTCTTGTTGTTAGAAGCAAAGATATATTTTACCTATTCTGAAGGAACCTACCATCAAATTTCTCAGATCATTTTGAGTCTCATTCTCTTTTTTCTGACCATTATTATAGTTTCCGAAACTCGAAGTACTTGAGTGATATTCTTTCATATCCTCAAAGATTTTTGGCCTTCTGCCCTTAGAAATAATGGAGAATCTTGCTTTGTGAGATTTAATAAACACTAGGATTTCTAAAAGGTGCGCATGTGTGGTTAATTTAAAAGTTTTTTTCCTTTGAATTTTAACTTAAAACTTATTCAGAAATATTGATATTCCAATCAAATCAGCTATTTTCGATGCAGCATTCAATCCTTCTTCCCTTTCAGTTGTGGAATTTTTTAATGCTTTGCTTTATTTCCTACTTTATTCCTACTTTTATAAACAACCTTCTCACTGTTCATTTAACTCACTTTATTCCTGTGTAGATAACAAATAATTTCATTCTTTTAAAAATTTCAAATTCTGTTTTCTCTTTTTTAGATATCAACTTTCGGATCTGTCTTTGCTGCACTCGAGAGTAATTCTGCAAACCTCCGTCTCAAAGATACGTGACAAATTTCCTTTCTCTTTTGACTGTTCTGTGTTTTCTAGAGCCTCTCTTGTTTTGTTGAATTCTCTTCAATTAAATTTAACTCTCTCACTTTTAAGTTGGCAAGGATTTTTTTTATGAAGTGGCCCTTTCACATGATTAGCAATTTGAGTAGGAGGTTTTTAACCACTTATAAAAAATAGGAAAAAAGAAAAGGTCAGTATATTTTTTTAATGAAAGAGAAACAAATTATTTTCCTTTCAAAACTGGGCTGGAAGAAGAAAGTAAATGGGAGTTAGTTGCAAGACATTTTATTGGTAGTCTGTATTACTATAATAAGGAAAGTTATTAATTGTCTTCTTTTTAAGGGTAATTCACAATGATGTTTACAAATTTCGACACATGGAAAGTGACATCATCACTATGAAATTCCACAGAGTACATATAAGGACGTAGTTTATTACGTGGCAGGTGACATAGGGTAAATGATATTTTTATTATAACAGGTGTTCAAAATGCGAGCCTCTGGCTTGGATACATAACTCTTATCGGCGGACCATTCAGGACTGTAACTGCCGGAGGTCTATAGTTTTTTAATACGTGCTGCACCTTTCTCGATTCTCTGTAAGTAAATGTTTTCCTGTGTGTATTTTCCTCCCTATAACACCACCTGTTTGACGACTCCATAAATAAAAGGTCACAAGGATTAAGGTCTGGGGACCTGGGAAGGCCATGAAGTTGGACCAACGATGCTGATCCATATGCGTCAGTATTTGGAACTTAGCCAGTGGAACTACGCTCTGTGTCGAAGAGGTACTGTAGGTCCCTGTTGTACTGAAACCACATACGGAGCACACGTTGGAGCTGTATATATAGTTCAGAAAGTCAAACTGGTCCCATAAGAGATACACAAGATACGACGTTCCGGTAAGAGTTTCGTCCAGGATATGTAGCGAAAGCAATGTGTTATTTCAAATCCCGCACCAGACGTTGATACCGATGAGCCTCTGGAAGCTGAAACCTGACTAGTTATACTTTCCCTGGTAAAGGAAGCCTCGACCGTCCACAGCACTTCCGTGAAGAATGTAACATGCCACTCATGATGGTAAAGCCATTAACGGCAGAGCTGAATTGTCTTGGGCCATCACCATGGTACAGGGCCTGGACATTTTGGCAGTGGCATGGGTGCAGCCCTTCGTGATCCAATACACGCCAAACAAAGCTCTGGGATAAAATCTATAGTGTTGCATTACGCCTGGTGTTGCGAGGTTGTCGGCCAGCACAACTTCCGTGAAGAATGTAACATGCCACTCATGATGGTCAAAGCCATTAACGGCAGAGCTGAATTGTTTTGGGCCATCACCATGGTACAGGGCCTGGACATTTTGGCAGTGGCATGGGTGCAGCCCTTCGTGATCCAATACACGCCAAACAAAGCTCTGGGATAAAATCTATAGTGTTGCATTACGCCTGGTGTTGCGAGGTTGTCGGCCAGCACAACATCGATGGCACGTTTTTCGAGCGCACCAATGGTGGATGAGGTTCACCCCGAAAACGTACACTGATGGTCACGAGAAACATTTGTCTGTATCCACATGCCCCTGTACGGGCACTAAAGTTACAGAAAACAGGATATCGTTAAAAACTTTGTCGGAAAACCGTGGAATGACGCTGAGTGTTCTGTCCGAGTGAGTGCCAACCACATGTGTTGGCTTTATCTGCTACATCAGACATACGTCATCCCAGTGTCGTTGTTATCACCAGGCAAAAATTGACAATTGGTAAACTAGATGTGCCACTGATGATGTCATCTACCATTTTTTGCAAATCTATAATCATGGCATTCCTCGTACTGAACCTGCAACGTCTTTAACATTGTGTACGATGTTTGCGCCATTCTCCATATTGTCCCCTCGATATCAAGTAAAAGAGTGGCACACAGCACAATATGCATTCTGTGAAAATTCATTGTGATGATGTAATTTTTCATCTGTCGAAGTTTTTAAATGTGAATCACCTTATATATATATATATATATATATATATATATATATATATATATATATATATATATATATATATATATATATATATATATATATATATATATATATATATATATAGGGGCGCAGAAAACATGGTCGTTTTAATGCCTCAAAAACTCAATTCCTCAATCTTTCTACTCGACACAATCTTCTACACAACTCAAACCTACATTTCTCCTTAATATTCTTGGAGTTTCTTTTTCTCATGAAAAGATCACATTATTTCTCTCTCTAAACAAGCTTCTAAGAGGTTGGATGTTCTGAGGCGCCAACAGCATTTCTTCACTCCACCGGTTGCTTGCTCTCTATAGAGGTGTTGTTCGCCTTTGTATGGAGTACGCCTCACACATCTGGTGGGATTTCACTCATACAGCTCTTCTGGAAAAGGTGGAGTCTAGGGCTTTTCGCCTTATCAACTCTCCTGCTCTCACTAATTCTCTCCAGTCTCTCTCTGCCCGTCGAATTCTTGCGTCACTCTCTCTATACTATCGCTTTTAAAACGGACATTACTCTTCTGAACTCTCTCGTCTCATACCTCTCCTCCATTGAGAAGGATTCGTGCGACTCGTCTTTCTACACAGTCTTATCCTTTTTCTATCTAATTCTCTGACCACAGACTTAACCGCTATGCTTGATCTTACATGTACTCTACTTGTAAAGTCTGGAACACACTCTCTTCTTCTATTTTCCCAACTTCCAATGACTTACATACTTTCAAACGTAGTGTATAAGGTCACTTCGGCCTTTAATTTGACCAGGTTTCCGTCTTTCCCCCCTGACTCTGGTGGAAATTTTGGTAGGCCACTGGCCTTTGCCCACAAGAGTTGAGATAATATATATATATATATATATATATATATATATATATATATATATATATATATATATATATATATATATATATATATATATATATATATATATATATATATATATATATATATATATATATATATATATATATATATATACGTAGGAAATAGAAGTATAAAATTACCCTTATCTGGATTTTACTCTCCTTACTCTGTGTCATCATCATATTATTGGATTAGGAACGTTTGGATTTACTAGTGCATATTTTGGAAATGGTGCAATTGTGGTAAGTTATATAATATATATATATATATATATATATATATATATATATATATATATATATATATATATATATATATATATATATATATATATATATATATATATATATATATATATATCATAGAGAGAGGACGGGGCGGCGTCCGAAACAAGGGTTGATAGGGTGAGCTAAACCATTATGTTTCTCACAGCTGCCTTTTAGTTCATTTCTTTTCACATTTCAATTTCTCAGAGGTCTCTAATGTTCCCTCGTCTCACATTGGAGTTTCTATGCTCCCGCTTCTCCTTCCCCTCTCCCTTCATATGTTTCCACAAATTTACAAGCGCTATCTCATACATAACTTATAAAAAGAACATTAAAAATGGCGAAACTTAAAACTTCCCTGGAGATGCTTAGAATACTCCTAATCCACCCCTTCCCACATAAACTCTTGGGAAATTGTGGCCTGAGGTGATGGAATTGATGCTACCAAGATCTCTATGGTGAATTGCAGTGGTGCACATTCTTTCTTCATTTTTGTCTGCAAAATTCTCCACTTTATAACTTAAGCTTTCCTACAACTCTACAACTAAATTCATCTGTTTTGTCTTCTTATCTCTTAACTCTACAGACTATAAAAAAATTTTCGACTATTTTAACTTCAAAATGGAACATAATCTCTCTTCTTATCATTTCTCAGAATTCATCATTTACGTAATTTCAATGTTTACCTCCGCCAATGGCTTTCATCTAGTTCTCATGATCCAGCTGGAGAACTAGCCTACTAGCTTTCTATCCAGAAGAATCCTGATCGTCTTGGTGATCAGCCCAACATACTTTATCTTTTCATAACTTTTTATTAATTTCCATACACTGTTAAAATCTTTCCTCCTCTGGGTTTATCTGATCACCTTCCTATCTCTGTATCTTGTCCTGTCTCTGCTAGTTTTCTGAAAAATCGCCCCATGTTCGTCAAAGTGACGTTTCTGGGATTTTGGTGTCCATAACTACTCTGACTTGCGGTTGTACTTCTCTGATTTCCCATGGAAGGAATACTATCCCGTAAGAGAGGTCCCTAGGAGTGTGCAGAGCTCTTAGCCGAGATGATTCTCTAACATGGGGGAGTTTATACCATATTCTTTCTCATCTACTAAACCTAACAAACTTTGGTTTAACTCTTCTAGTTCTCGTTCTACCCGTGGCAGGAATTCTGTCATCAGGGACTACCTTCGTTTTCAAACTCCAGAAACTCATACAAATTATATTCCATCCCGGATTAGTGCAAAATCTATTCTCCGTAACTCCAAAAACTCATTTCTACGTAACAAATGCAATGATCTTTCTGGTTTTTCTTCCTCACGCCCTTTCTGGCATTTTTGCAAAACATGTCAACTCCAACTTTGCTTCTTCCTCTTCCCATCCTTTAGTATCTTCTGACGGTACAACTGCCGTTTTGCCTTCCTCTAAAGCTAAACTCTTCTCTCAAACTTATGTCTCTAATTCAAACATAGGCGAATCCGTATTTGTTCTCATTCTTTCAACCACTTCAAACTTATTTATGCCTAAAATTTTAATTTCTTCTAAAGACGTCATTTCTACTCTTTCTGAGCTTAACACTAAGAAACCGTACGGTCCTGAAGTATCCTTTCCGTGGTTTTCAAAACTTGTGCTTCCGAGCTTGCACCCTGCCTTTGTAAACTATTTTGTCTATGTCTTTCTGTTTCGCAAACTAATATAATATATGCATCAAATCTTTTTAAATATACTAACTGCTCGTGAATTAAAATATTTTAAATTTTTAAGTCTGCTATACTGGGAATCGAACAATCGACTTCTTGGATGGTTAGGAAGAGTGTTACTAACCGAGCCAAGACAATACAAAAAGGAAGCAGCGTCGGGAAGTCTCAAGAAATACTTTTCAAGCAGACTCTCAAACAGGCCCCTCCCGACACGTGGTAACGAGGTCAAGGCTCTATACCTCTTTCGCAGACTAATATAATATATGTATCAAATTTTTTAAAATCCACTAACTGCTTGAAAAGTATTTCTTGAGACTTCCCGACGCTGCTCCTCTTTTGTACTGTCTTGGCTCGGTTGGTAATGTTCTTGCTTACCATCCAAGAGGTCAATGGTTCCATTCTCAGTATAGCAGACTTAAAAATTCAAAATATTTTAATCCACGAGCAGTTAGTGGATTTAAAAAGATTTGATATATATATATATATATATATATATATATATATATATATATATATATATATTATATATATATATATATATATATATATATATATATATATATATATATATATATAAGTAAAAACAGTAGAACAAAACAAAGATGCAACATTTAAATTTAGTTTAATAGTTACAAGTTATATCGACAGTTATTATATATTTTAGTATTACAATATTCAACGTTTCGATTTCTCCTGAAATCATTTTCAAGTACTGAAAAAACACAAAAATTATTAAGATAACTGACAAATAAAATAAAATAAAAACAAAAACAAAACAAAAATAAGAAATATCTATAAATTATGAAATGATATCCGTTACACATAACATACACAGTCAACATGTATATCAAAAAATCCGGAATGAAAACAAAAAATATAACTAAAATGTGAGTGACTGACTAATAACTAGAATGAAAGAAAATTTTTTTTGGTTGGTTTAGAGTTAAACAATAAAAAAAGGACATTCAGATTCATATACACATACATATAAAACACAACCATATATACATATACATGCACACATACATACATATAAATATATACATATATATAAACATACATACATACACAAACACACATACATACATATACGCATATACATACACTACCATACATATGCATACAAATACACACATACATACACATATAAACACAATACACACACACATACACACAGACATACATATATATTTATACAATACACACATACACATAAATATATATATATATATATATATATATATATATATATATATATATATATATATATATATATATATATATATATATATTATATATATATATATATATATAGATACACATCCAATTTACCATTGAATTAGAACATAATAATAAACTTTCCTTTCTTGATGTTTCCATCTCTCGTATCTCTTCTTCCTTTCTTACATCTGTCTTTCGCAAGTCTTCTTCTATCCCTTCTGTAACTAATTTTTATAGTTCATCTCCTCTCAGACACAAAATCAACACTATACTCATTTATTTACATAGAGCTTATAATGTTACTTCCACTTACTTATCCCTTCATTTAGAGTTTTCCTTTTTACAAAATCTCTTTAGCTCCTATAATTTTCCTCCTAATATGGTGCCTCAATACATATCTCATTTTTTATCCAAAACCTATCACCCTTCTTTTCCGGTACCCACAGTTCCAAAGAAAGTTATTTATTTCTCTATACCCTACCTTAATCACTCCACTACACTTATGACTTCCAAGCTCACTAAATCTCTCTCACATCATTTTCCTCATCTTGATTTACGTTTTTCTTATCGCTCTCCTCTTAAAATTTCTTCATTCTTCCACTATAAATCTTCTCTTCCTTTTCCGTTGAAGACGTCGGTAGTTTATAAATTCACGAGTCCCTCATATCAGAAGGGCTACATCGGTTCTACTGCACGTCTTCTCAGGACTAGGATTATGGAGCATCAAGGTCTATCTTATCGTACTTCTCTTCCTCTCTCAACTCATACCTTTTCACACATTCGTTCTCATTCTCAATCATCTTGTCTTTTTTTCCCTCTTCCTCAACATTTCTCTATTTTGGATTCCAACTCGGATCTCTCATCTCTCCATATCTTAGAATCTCTATATATTTCAAAGTTAAAGCCAGAACTTAATAATAATCAATTATCTTGTCCTTTACACATAGTTCAATCATAGCTATTCACTTTTTTCTCTTTATATATTTTTTCTTTGCTCTGGTTCCTTTCCCCTCTTCGTTTAAATGGTTTATATGTTTTGGTGTATAGGTTTGCATATGTCTATGTAGTGTAAGTTTGTTTGATTGTAGTCATGTTTGCATGCAGGTATGTATGTACGTGGTATGTAGGTATGTATATGTGGATGTAAGTAAGTATGCATATCTGAGTGTATGTGTGAGTGTGTGTATATGTTGTATGTATGTATGTATGCATGTACGTATGTATGTATATATATATATAATATATATATATATATATATATATATATATATATATATATATATATATATATATATATATATATGTTTGTATGTGTATATATATATGTATGTGTATGTATGTGTGTGTATGTATGTATATGCATGTATGTGTGTATATGTGTATAGGTGTACATGTGTATATATGCATGTTTGTGTGTGTATGGATATATATGTGTGTGTGTATGTGTATGTATGTATGTATGTATGTGTGTA
>SEYY01021670.1:40000-52149 GCA_009176605.1 Armadillidium nasatum
CACGCTTCCAGTTAGAAGGGAAGGTCGAAATACAAAGATAAAAACGAAATAGTTTACTGAGGCAGGGTGCAAGCTCGGAAGCACAGGTTTTAAGAACCACAGGAGAAATACCATCACGTTCATATGCCTCCTTAGTATTAAGCTCAGAGAGACCGAAATGACATCTTTAGAAGAAATTACAATGTTAGGCATAAATGAGTTTGAGGGGTTTGAAGGAGGAGGAATAGCTCCGGAATCATCTAAGGTGGAGTTAGAAGCAAAAGTTTGAGCGAAAAGTTCAGTTTTAGTAGAAGGTAAAATGGCATTTGTACCATCAGAAGAAACTAGAGGAGGGAAAGAGGAAAAAACAAAGTTAGTGTTGACATTTTTTTGCAAAATGTCACAAATTACGAGAGGAAGAGGAACCAGAAAAATTATTGCATTTGCGATGGAGAAAAGAGTTTTTGGCATCTCGAAGAATAGATTTTGCACGATTCTGAGATGAAAAATAAGTTGAAGAAGTTTCAGGAGTTTGAAGAAGACGGTAATCTAAGATGGAGGCATCCATGCGGTGAATTTCGGGAGAAAAAGTAGTTAAACAAAAGTTTGTTAAGTTTAGTAGAAGGGAAAGAATATGAAATGGATGCCTCCATGCCAGAGAGAATCACCTCGGTTATGCGCTCAGCACACTCCGATGGACCCCTCCCACAGTAATCATTCCATGGGAAGTCAGAAAAGTACAACCACAATTAGAACAGCTAGCAACACCTAAGTACCAGAAACGTCTTCTTTGCTGAAGACGGGGGCCGTAATTGCGAAAGACTAGAAGAGACAGGACAAGATACGGATCGGATGAGCCCAGAGGAGGAAAGAGTTAAAATGTATAAGGAGAAGGATAACAGGTTAAAAAAAAGATCAAGTATGTTGGATTCATCATCAAGACGGTCAAGTATACGCGTAGAGAGTTGCACCAAATGCTTAAGTTTTTTCTGGATAGAAAATTGGTAGGCGAGTTTGCCAGCTGGATCATGAGAACTAAATGAAAGCCATTAGCTGTGGTAAACATTGAAATCATCTAAAATTATGATTTCGGAGAAAGGATAAGAAGAGGGAATGTGCTCTGTTTTGGAGTTTAAACATTCGCAAAGTTTTTAATAGCCAGTAGAATTAGGAGATAAATAAACAGAACAAATAAATTTAGTAGAAGAATTGCAAAAGAGCTTAAGCCATAAAGCAGAGAATTCAGAATATATATATATATATATATATATATATATATATATATATATATATATATATATATATATATATATATATATATATATATATATATATATATATATATATATATATATATATATATATATATATATATATAGTTGGAAAAAAGATGACATTCTTTCCTATCTTACTGATCTATGATCTTCTGCCTTAGGGATTTCGGGGAGTTTTTGCTGTGGCGCGTGACATATCCCCGGCTTTTGACCGGGTATGGCATGCGTCGCTGCTCTCCAAGCTCTCTTCCTTTGGGTTTCCTCCTTCCCTTTTCTTATTCTTGTCTAGTTTTCTCTTCAGATCGTTCTATTTCGGCACTTGTAGATGGAGCGACTTCTTTCATTTTTTTAGTCAACTGTGGTGTTCCTCAGGGCTGTGTTGTATCTCCAATTTTATTCTTACTTTTCATTAACGATCTTCTCAACTGCACTTCTAAATCTCTTATGAAGATGACTCCACACTATATTCTTCTATTCTTTTCAAATCTGCTCGCTCTTTTTTTTCTAGAGTTGCTTCTCGTCTTCTACTTTCCGATTCTATTCTTGCCGTTCTAGTTAGGATCATAGCAAACTTGTGAAATTCAACTCTCTAAAAACTCAACTTCTTCACATCTTCCTCTCAAAAACACCTCCCAACTTTCCTATCGTCTTTGATGGCTCTCCCGTTTAACCTGTAAATAACATTAACATTCTTGGTATAAACATAAACAGTAAACTTTCTTGGAAACTACATATCACAATGTTTGCTAAAGGAGCCCTTATGAAACTGGGAGTTCTGTTCATGTTGAGAGAATTTTTTCCTTCTTAGCATTTACTCCAAATATATATGGGTCTTATTTGCCCTTGTATGGAGTACTGTTCTCCCTTCTCGAAAGTGTTGAGTCTAAAGATAAAAGTTTAATTAACTGTCACCTACTGTACTTTCTAACTCTCTTGAACCCCTATCTCTGCGGGGTGACGTTGGCGCACTATCTCTTTTCTAAAGATACTCAGTGGTAGGTGCTCGAGGAAATTGGCCTCTCACATTCTTCCGACGTTGCGACGTCCTCTTTGCACAATGGGTGCCGTGCTTTCGCACGAAGTTTATGTGGATATAGGAATCCCCAGTCTTTCCCGTTGTGATACCTCCTTCTTTCTAGCCAAATCTGTTCTGTGGAACTCTCTACCATCATTTATTTTTCCTCCTGTATTTAATCTTCCACTCCTCAACGCTTTCGTCTGTGCCAACCTGAGGGATGTGCGTTAGGCCTGTGTTTGAATGAGTTTTCTTCCCCTTGTGTTTAACTCCTCCCTGAAAAGGGCTCTGCCCATGAGTGATGGAGATCTGGAAAAAAAAATATGGATAGTGAGATCGAGGGGGAGTATGTTGGGACGGTAGTCCCGGTGTATGTGTATAAAGGGTTTACCTGGAGGACACACGCTCTTTCCTGAGCCCTTTTAGAGGGCAATTTGAAAGGAATTCTCCTTTATGCTCTTTCCTGAGCACTTTTTGACCTTTTTTAACGGAATTTCACAGAAGCAATTTGCATGGAATTCAATTCGTCTATGGTTTTCGCCGCAGTTGAGAGTGGAGTACTTCACGCTATTTCCTGCCCCATTTTTGTGAAAAGAACCTAATCTAGAGGGTTTAGCACTTCACAGCCCCCTGCCCTTATAGGTGGTTGGAGGTGTAGCCACAACATCCCATTTATTCACAGAGTATTCTTCTCAGTCGTTTTTGAGTTTCTGAAAAGATGATTTTAATCTCCGTAGATTTTCTCTCATATACTTTTTGCACTGATTTTTCGTCAGAAATGCAGAGTTCAAATCTACCACAGTGAGATTTCGAATTTGTGAACATCACATTCGAATTCAAGCTTTTTAACCACTAGACCTCGAGAAATTTTAATATAAGAATAAAATAATCTTTTAAGAGATGTACAGTCGTCAACAGAAGTTCGTTCCTATTAGGCTGGAAATAAATATTTATATAAAATGGAGATCTTTTCATAAAAGCTCCATCGACCAGGATAGTTTTTCCCCAACTCCGGTGGAATTTGGTAGGCCTCTGGTCTTTGTCCACCGAGGAATATATATATATATATATATATATATATTATATATATATATATATATATATATATATATAATATATATATATATATATATATATAGTATATATATATATATATATATATATATATATAAAGGTCCATAGTAAAATTGAATGGGTATTTATATAAAATATCGATACTCTATCGATATTTTTTCTGTTAAAAATCGAAAAAAAGGTTAATTTAATCATCATATATATATATATATATATATATATATATATATATATATATATATATATATATATATATATATATATATATATATATATATATATATATATATATATATATATATATATATATCAATCCTTGTTGATTTTTAGGTAAGAAAAATTGGGAAATAAAAATAAATTCTTATAATAATTTTATTACGTAAATAAATTTTACTTTTTTATTGGGGTTGAAAGAATCGTGCGTCTGGCATGGTCTCTTCATTTGAAATAAATTTATCGAAATTGAAATAACTTAAATTTCGCTAATGACTAAGAAAATTTATATATATATATATATATATATATATATATATATATATATATATATATATATATATATATATATATATATATATATATATATATATATATATATTATGGTGTAATACATTAGTTAGGCTTGTATATCACGGCCATCTTCGGAAATTCAGGTTAAATAAGTCTAATTAGTTTTGTTAAATCATACTTATCGTACACAAACAATTTTTTTTTTTAATTTATTTCAAAATATTTTAAAATTTTTTTTCCTACAATTCGACAAGGATTCAAAAAATGTTATCCTTTTTACGTACGTTCAGTAGTTTTTGAAATATTTAAGTGGTTCAAATGGAGTCTGACCTATATATATATATATATATATATATATAATATATATAATATATATATATATATATATATATATATATATATATATATATATATATATATAGTTAATAAAGCAGTCTTTCCCGTTGTGATACCTCCTTCTTTCCAGCCACATCTGTTCTGTGGAACTCTCTACCATCATTTATTTTTTTTTTTTATGGTTTTTCGCCGCAGTTGAGAGTGGAGTACTTCACTCTATTTCCTGCCCCATTTTTGTGAAAAGAACCTAATCTAGAGGGTTTAGCACTTCACAGCCCCCTGCCCTTATAGGTGGTTGGAGGTGTAGCCACAACATCCCATTTATTCACAGAGTATTCTTCTCAGTCGTTTTTGAGTTTCTGAAAACATGATTTTAATCTCCGTAGATTTTCTCTCATATACTTTTTGCACTGATTTTTCGTAAGAAATGCAGAGTTCAAATCTACCACAGTGAGATTTCGAATTTGTGAACATCACATTCGAATTCAAGCCCTTTAACCACTAGACCTCGAGAAATTTTAATATAAGAATAAAATAATCTTTTAAGAGATGTACAGTCGTCAACAGAAGTTCGTTCCTATTAGGCTGGAAATAAATATTTATATAAAATGGAGATCATTTCATAAAAGCTCTATTTTGAATAAAAAGAAAATAAAAACATTGAGAGGGGCTTATTGAACTGTGATTGGCTGAACCTGAAATGATCTCCATTTTATATAAATATTTATATCCAGCCTAATAGGAACGAACTTCTGTTGACGACTGTACATCAGTTTTTCAAATTTTTAAATTTCCATTTTACCAACATTTATTCCATTTTTTTCCACTTAATATTCTTAGCATTTACATTTTATTTCACTATGCATATGTTATTATTCCATATTATTTAAAATGTTCTAAACTAATACCAGTTTTCTTTACAAGGCTATAACAAATAATTCGTAATTTTCCTTTTCTATTCATATTTTCTTCATATTTTTTTGAGGCAATACATTAAAGTACATGCATACAATACCCAAATAATCTCATGCACATCAATTTTATAAATTCCTAAAGTTCCATTTTACCATACATTTATTTATTCCATTTTAAAACACATAGCATTCTTTGCATTTACATTTTATTTCACCATACATATATTATTATTCCATATTATTTAATATATTATAAACTAACATCCTTTTTCTTCACAAAAGTATAACTAAAGTAGTTTGTTATTTTCCTTTTTTACCCAGATTTTCTTAATTTTTTTAATGTATACATTAAAGTATATTCATACATAAACATATAATACTAAAACAACCTCATGCTCACATACACAGACACATACACTCAAATACATTTATATATATATATATATATATATATATATATATATATATATATATATATATATATATATATATATATATATATATATATATATATATATATATATGAACTCACACTCACATACATATTCTCAGATACATATAGAATCATATGCACAGACACATACATTCAAATACATACATATACACATACATTCGCTCACACTCATATACAAACTCCCAGATACATATATAATCATACATTCACTCACTCACTCACTCACTCAAACATGCAAACACACACACACAAGCATAAAAATATATCCATCTACTCAATTTATCTTTTCCATTTTTCCAACCTTAGTCATTTTCCTTAATAAACTTTTCTACCGTTTCAAGATTCCTACCTTTTTCCATACCTTTTCTATTATATATCCCAACTTCATCACCATCGCTTACTCAAATCATTTCCGTTTTAAGATCCCTATACCTTATCTTTAGAACTTATCAATCTTTACATTTCACATATCCAGGCCTTCAGTTGCTTCATGAGCTACCACCTTCTCCGTTTTAAGTTTCTTTCATTCACGATTTACAATCATGCATTATAAACACTCGCTAACTTATCTGAAATTATTTTTCATTAATATACTGTCATTCATGATCATAAACATAACAGCTACTTTATTTCATTTAAAAAATATTATTAACGTGTGATAATATGTCTCACACATATGGCGTTGATTTAAGAAGTTAATATAGCAACTCATTGATTATTCTACTAAAAATCTCATTGCATAAACAACAATTCATCTATAATCTTCATTTTTTTTAAAGTTTCATTTTAAATTTTTTTGTTTTTCATTTTTATTTTGTTAGTTTTTAAATTTTTTTATTGTAAGTAATTTGCTTATTTCAAGTTTTATTTCAAATTTTTGAGTTTCAATTCGAATTCTTATTTTTATTTTTTAGTTTCATGTCTCTTTTTCATTTTTAATTTCTTCATTATAATGTTTCATTTGAATTTTTATTGCTTTTCATTTTTAATCCATAAGTATTGAAATTGCTTTTATTGGTTTTCTTTTTTATTTTGCAAGTTTGTAATTTTTTTCACATTTTTAACTTTATTTTGTGCAGTGAAGTACGTAATGCGTATAAGGGTTCAGTCATGACGACATAAATTCACTCACTCACCCAATCATAGACACATTTATTCGTATTCACAGCAATTGTAACCAACTAAAACCAGTTAGTTTAAAATTATACCATTACGCAACACTGTTATACTTAACTTATCAAAGCAAAATCCATGTATATTACTTCTAAAGAGCACATCACACTCAAGTCATCAACCCGCCTCTCTAAAATATATTTATCTCACAAAAGACTTCCTTAACACAAACTGAAGGACTTTATTTACACTGTAATCAAGCTCTCTCACTGCATTCAAACAGTTTTACAACATTTATCAGTGCTTTATATTGCGTACGTTTCTGATCTAAGTCTCTTAGTATGCGTCATAAATCTAAACATTTAACCTAACTTTTATCACTAATTTAAGAATAAAGACATGATAGTATCTATCTGACATACAAATCAGAGAACTTTACATTCATTGTTCTACTAAATCAATTCAGTATTTGATTTGAATGTCCATGGTTATCCATATAATATACAATTATTTGATCCTTCCTTTAATATTAACATTTATCACCCTAAGTTCCACAACTTTTATTTAAAACTCAATATACAATCTAACTTTTAACACTCAGGCATTACCAAAGACATGCCGACATCTCTCTGGCGCACATTTTATACCATTTTCCCTTCAACCTAAATCTTAATCTCCATATATAGCCTGACTTTTAGCTGTTCGACATAGCCAAATACATGTTATCCTCTCTCCAACATACAATTTATAGGACATATTACATGCATTTCTTATCTAAATCTTTCAACGTATTTCAACTTTTTATCATTAAAGCATGATTAAAGACATACAGCCATCTCTTTAACTTATATTTTATTGTACTTACATATATTTTCACCCTAAGCCTCATCAGTTTTAAACATAAATCCCTGCATTTAACCTACCTTTTGTATTTAATGTATGAACAAAGCAATGCTAGTATCTTTATGGTACACAAGTTAAGAACTTTTAATTCAGTATTCACCTCAAAACTTTTCAACATTTAATTTGATTCTCCATGGTTAACTCAGCTTTATCATTAAGGCATGACAAGTCATCTTCTATCTAGCGTATAAAATTGCACTACTTTATATTAACATTCAACATAAACCCCTAAGCATTTAGGTTAATTCTCCATATTCCACTTAAATTTATCGCATAGGTATAGTCAAAGATATACCGACATCTCAAACAAACAATTTACAAAGCTTGACATACATTTCATACCTTAAACCCTCCAGCATATAACTATCTCTATATACTAAATGACGTTTAGAACCTCGTTATGATCAAACACATGTCATCATTTCTCTAATTTGCAATTTATAGAAACATATATACATTTCTGGTCTAAATCTTTCAACGTATATTTTAATTCACCATAGCTCATTAAATATTTTATCATTAAGACATGATGAAAGATATGTCTATTTCCCTCTAGCACATCTTTAATGAGTTTTTATATGAATTTCATACCCCATGTCTCATTAATATATAATTTAAATATCTCTATTTAACCCAATTTTTGTATTTAATTCATAAACAATATCATGCACGTATCTATCTAGTTTGCAAGTTATAGAACTTTTCACTCATTATTCACCTCAAAACTATTAAACATTTCATTTCATTTTCCACTGCTAACTTAACTTTCTCACTAAGGCATGAACAAAGTCATGCCATCATCTATCTAGCATACAAATTACAGAACTTTATATTAATATTAAACATAAACACGTAGACATTTAACTTAAATCTCTATATTCAACATAAAATTTTCGCAAGAATATGATTAAAGGTATACCGATAGCTTTCTAACACACATTTAATAGAACTTGATATACAATTCATACCCAAATCCATCCAACGTATTACTTAATCTCCATATACTAACTGACTTTATCATTTCAACATGATCGAACACAAGTCATCATGTCTCTAACATGCAATTTTTAGATTTCTTATCTTAATCCTTCAAAATATATCTTTTTTCACCATAGCTCACTGAACTTTTTATCATTAAAGCATAATCAAAGGCATACTAACATCTCTCCAACTCATAATTTATAGATATCGACTTAGATTTCATACCCTAATCATCCCAACATATATCTTAATCTCCATATACTTTGACACTTCGACATGACCAAACACATTTCATCATCGCTCTAACATGCAATTTACAAAGCCTTAAATACATTTCTTATCTAAACCTTTCAACATATATCGTACTTCGCCATAGCTCACTAAACTTTTTGTCATTAAGACATGATTTAAACCATGCCTATTTCCCTCTAACACATAATTTATTTAACCTTTTTATACATTCCACTCCCTACGCCTCATCAACATATAACTTGACTCTCTGTATTTAACCTAACTTTATCAGTAAGGCATGATCAAAGACAAGCATACATCTCTCTAACTCAAACTATTATTTTTATAGCATTTTTCTCTTTGTTTATTCTAAATTGAACATTTAAGAATGACCGAGGACAAACCGAAATATTTTCAGCATATAATTTTCAGATCTTTTACTTACATTTTCGTCTCACTTTCTTCAACACGTTCCTTAATCCTCTTTACACACTCTAAATTTAACCCTTTAATAGGATAAAAAGTCACTCCATAATACCTCTAGCACATAATTTGTATAACCTTGTATAAATTTATATCATATGATTTTAAAAACATACATTAATATATCATACATTGTCTAACTTTTTAATTATGAACAAATTCAAATCCTAATTTCTCTAAAACACTTTATTAGGAACTAGCTGCTTATACACAGGTTATCATTAACACTGAGTATTGCTGTGATCATCAAGGTGTACACTTCTTTTTTTCTTCATCATTCATAACCCTTAAGTATGTTTTTTGTTTAGGTACAGTAGGAAATTGAAGAGAGAATCTGAATATATTAGTGAGAAGCTTGTTAATACTTTTTTTCATTTAGAATTTTGGGAATAAATTAATATGAAAAAGTATTTTAATAAATTTTTTTCTCTCTCTCTCTCTCTCTCTCTCTATATATATATATATATATATATATATATATATATATATATATATATATATATATATATATATATATATATATATATACTGATTTCGATATATATATATATATCGTAAACAAGAGAGTATACTATTATAGACATAGACACAATATATTATACTTTTCTAGCAGAACTAATATTATATATATACCGAAATTGCCGTATAACCTACACAAGAATTTGCCGTAAAAGAGACCTAACGTATATATAGCCTATTTAGGCAGGAAAATATCGATTAAAATATATCGACATATCGATATATATCGAAACTAGAAACAATCTCCATAAGTATATTATATATATATATATATATATATATATATATATATATATTATATATATATATATATATATATGGGATGAAGTGAAGAAACGGTATATTTTTAGGTATCGGTTTCGGTATCGTTATTGGCAGGAAAAGACCTATACTGATATCGATACCAGATTTTTTAATAATTAAAATAACTTAATCCCGTTGGCTTACATTTTTTAGAATGTTCAGTTTCGTTTACTGCAGTGTTTCGAATACCACGAAAAAATGTTTTTCTTGATTTTCCAAATTTCCAGTTAATTGGTTACTAATTAACCGTTAATTACATTTTTTGGCTTATATTCTATATCTCTAAAACTACAGATCAAATTTTGGTCAAATTAGGCTAGTTAACTCTTTGTACAGCATTTATCAAAGTGCTATACTTAATTGTTAATTTATTTAAATACTTAACTACTTAATGAAATTAGGTTATTTTTTATTAATATTACGTAATATTTTGCCACGTCACTTCCCAATAATTTTGTTTTCAGAACATTGATAAGTTGCTTTCCACTAAAAGTGATTTTTTGAAATGTTCAAAACTACTTTTCCATTTATTTTCACGACATTTCCTTCATACCGTTTGGTTTGTTTTCTTAAATAGTTTATTTTTATTTCAATCCCAAATTTAATCCATTAGTAACATAATAAGATGGTAACCAAGGTACTATCGTGGACAGGAATAATGCACTATTGCTTTGGTCGATCTTTTTTAAAGGTAACGTGGGACTAATTTTATGAAAAAATATTCCGCCAATTGTCTTTCAACAAGATTTTTAAGCAACGCCCATATATATATTTTAAATATATATATAAACAATGTAGTTACACACTATATATATATATATATATATATATATATATATATATATATATATATATATATATATATATATATATATATATATATATATATATATATATATATATATATATATATATATATATATATATATATATATAATATTATAAATATATATATATATATATATATATATATATATATATATATATATATATATATATATATATATATATATATATATATATATATATATATATATATATATTATATATATTTTGTTTCGACATTTTCTGCACATTCTGATCCTTTCTTTGTCCAACTCTCCGACCCCAGACTTAACCGCTATGCTCAGTCTTACATATACTCTACTGGGTAAATCTGGAACACACTCCCTTTATCTGTTTCCCAACTTTCTTTGACTTGCATACTTTCAAACGCCGTGTTCTGGACACGTAGGCCACCATCGACCAGGATAGTTATTCCCAAACTCCGGTCGGAATTTCAGAAGGCCTCTGGTCCTTTGTCCACCGAAGGATATATATATATATATATATATATATATATATATATATATATATATATATATATATATATATATATATACCCTCTATACTATACCATCTCCCAGGAAGGGTTTTCACCCTGTCAGTGGACCAGCATCTTTCCCATCTGCTTGAAGAAGTTCTCCCAGAGCCCTCCAAAAGATCAAGTTCTTCGGCTCGCCGGTCCCCATGCCGGTCCATGAGTCTTATCCAGACACTCAGGTAGGGTTTTCACCATTTCAGTAGGACCAGCATCGTTCTCAAACCAACCTCCAACACTCTCTCCCAGGGGTCTTCTAAAGATTGCGCTTCTCCGAGCAATGGTTCCCAATGCTGGTTCTGGAGTAGTTACAAGCCGTGACAGAGAAATCACAAGGCCGATGGCTAGTCTGTCGTCCTTGCATTTAGTTCTCTTCACATGAACCATCTGTCGTCGATTTCAAACTCTTGTTTTTAATTTCAAATTCTTAATGTTAAAGTTTAATTTTTCATTAAAAGCGAAAGTCCATTATATTGAAAGATTTGTTGCTCCTCAATAAATTTTGATATATTATAATTTTATCGAAACTTATTTAATTTATTTTTTTATAAAAAATAAAAAAAAATTTCTAATTTTAAAATAAATTTTGCTATTAGTTTTTCAAATTTTGTTCAATACTATCTAAATGCATAAACCTTCTCTCTTCTTTTCTTCCTCAATCTTCTTTCTGATTCTTCTCGCTTTTCTTTTCCCATCTATCTTT